>CAJUYH010004561.1:0-26685 GCA_910591685.1 Galerucella tenella
GAAAAATATAATTATTTCAAACAATATAACATGAATAAAGAAATCTGTTACAATCTTTGGTCATTAAAGATAAGTGCCTAATGAAGAAAAAGAAGAAGATATATATACTCACCTATTATTTGGATAATAACCTCGATTGTAGAAGTAAATCTGTTGATCGTAAGATGATGTCGATGTCCCTGCTTGTCTTTCTATGTATAACCAATATTGCGACCAAAGTAAATACATATAGCCACACATTCCAAAAAATACAAGGTTTATAAAAACCCATATTGATACTACTAGTGCACGCATTTCACTTCAAAACTACAAAAATTTTTAATTATAATTAATCAGATAAGTGTTAATTGTAAAATAAACAGTAAATTTTATTCAAATAAAAAAATATTTGTCTTTGGTACCGGACTATAATACTCATATGAAGTGAGCTACTAAAATCAACATAAAAGGAAAAAGAAGAATTGGTATTAGCATGAGCGCATAATTAGAAAATCAATAGATGTACCTATTTAAAGGGAATAATATTACAACTATTTCACGGATGATCGAAAATTATAAAGCTTCACAAAACTATCAACAACAATCATTCATATACTTACAGCTATTGTTTATAAAATCCCATGTTTTTAATTCAATAATAAAGTCGGGGAACTGCAGCGGAACCAAATATCCCTGGAACGTATACTAGCCTCTAAGCATGCGTGGTGTGGTAGTGGTAGAATAAAAATGGCCTAATTTTAAAATATTTTATACATTATTTTGTTGGTGAATGAAGATCAAAATTTCATTTTGGAATTAATGAATACTGTAACAGAAGAGTTCGAAAGACACTGGGTGACTTCCTTAATAGGATTTTTTTTGTTATGTTTTGGTGTGTGGTTACTGACTTGGAATGAGGTTAGAAATCATTATTGGAGTTTAATATTTTTTTTAAATAAATTGTTTATAGGGTAGAGCTGTTCATCATGCCCATTCACTGGACGAAACTTACAATAATGCAATAATTTTAAATATGTATGAGAAACCATCCGAACAACATAATGGCAAAGTGGTGCATGCTAGTGGAAATATTCAAATTGATGAACCTCTAACAGAATTTGAATATGGTATTGCAATTCAAGCAGTAAAGTTGAAAAGAAGGGTACAGATGTACCAGTGGGTGGAAGAAAGAACGTAATTATTATTACAAAATGAAATACTGTGATTTTCATTTCATTTATTTTTAGACCTAGAAACGATGATGATAATCACATTGATACTATGGCCACAATGAATCATGATTATTATTATATTACAGAATGGAGAGATAAATTAATAGACAGCAGCAATTTTTACATAAGACATGGTCATGAAAATCCAAAGTGAGTATCTTTTTTAATTTATTCAGTATATATTCATAATTATGATGCATTACTTCCAGGGAAATTCCTCTCAAAACTGTTACCTACATATCGCCCATAGTAAAACTGGGACATTTACTGGTAGGAAATGAAATTAAGGATAAATTTGATGATTTTGTTGAAGTTACAAGTGATGAACGTCCAGACAGAAAAGATGTGAAACTACATATGGGAATATATTACCATTGTGATGATATTTGGAATCCAGAAGTTGGAGACATTAGGGTTCAATTTTATTATGCAGGAGGCTCTGGAGAACCAGTAAATTATCCAGATATTCATAAGAAAATTTAAAATTGCTGTTATTATATTTTCAGGTAACAATAATAGCCAAACACAATAATGGAGTACTAGTACCTTATGAAACATCAAAAGGTCACAGAATAGCCCTTCTAAGGCAAGGAAACTTGAATTTGAGTCAAATGTTTTCCGCAGAACATTTTGATGCTAGATTGGAGACCTGGAAATTGAGAGGATTGGGATTTTTCATCTTATATGCTTCAACAGTTTGTCTGTCAAGACTAATAAAAATCATAGGTTTGTATTTGTAATAAATGGATTTTTCTATTATTGTATTTGGTTATTCATTCTCACAATCTATTATTTTAAAGCACTTTTTTTGTATAAACTTGAGTCAATTGTTATACATATTTATATATATTTTTGCAGTCTTCCAAGTTCCCTTGTTCAACTTCTTCAGTGGCGACCCATTGTCATTTGGAAATATTGTTCTAGCATTTTCAGTCGCTCTTTGTGTAATTGCTACAGCATGGATCATGTACAGGCCTATGTTAGGTGCTAGTCTCTTTTTTGCTGCCGTCAGTCCATTTTTGTATTACACAATGGAAGTATATAATGGTCACAATATTCGTATTAATTAGCTCAATCAAAAAAATAATTTTTAAGAACAACTAAGTAAGTATTGAATCTACAGTTAATACAAAGACTGTTCACAAGTTCCATTTTCTCCAAAGAACAATAAATAAAAAATGACATTTTATATATACCCACCTTTATTTTGAATGCAAGACATTAATTTGAGTAAATAATAAGTATTGATATAATATCTTAGTGCTTTAGAGAAAATGTTTTACAAAAATAGATAGTGATTTACTTGGAGTTAGTTTTCTCTTTATTAAGTTTAGATTCTACTTTCATTTATTGCCTAGTGTTATCTAGGACAGTAAAATCACCTACTTTTCTCATTTCTAAACATATTTGGGTGAGATGCTGAAAATCTGATTATATCTTAGCTGTTGAGGTTGTGTACTGTTATTGTAACTAATTTTTAACAAATTAGTTTTTGTGAATCTATTTTAGGCTGTGTTTTTACTTAACAAAAGTTTTGGACTTGATTCTATGTAGGTACTTTGTTTTTCATAAAATTTTATTAACAATAACGTGTTCTTGGTTTTATTACCTACCTAAACGTCACTCATTACAAATTGGAGGCACTATGAAGTGATGATAGCCTGATTTAAATTTGAAAATCCCACAATCCCATCTTGTACAGATGTCTCTCTTACAGTAAGATATGAGCTACTCAAGTTAAAGACCAACTCATTGGTAATGCAACGGTACACCCCATAGAGAAATATAATTTTGTCCATGGTACACCCCAAACATGCCAACCATTTAGAAACGTTTTAGCAGAAAAATGACAGTGATGGGTAATGTTAATCATAGATAACATAACACTATGTTATTAACCAGTTCTTAGCGTTAATTAACGCTAAGTTAAAAATTGTTTGTAATTATCCACGGTTAACAATTTAGGCGGCCACTTAAAAAAGCATTTTTCCGCATTTTCCAGCCCGCTGACATCAGCAGAGTTTGCGCAGTATGTCTATTGAATAGCATTGCGCAAACTCCTTACGTCCGCGACCTTCGATGCCTTCTGAACTCTGGAGCTTTTATTTACATCTCAAATAAGCTTAAATTATGTCAGAAATTTTGTAATAATGGGCAGAACACAAATATCTAATACATAATTTTTTTGGTTAAAAATTGATAGTTAATAACTGGTTATTAACCATTGATCGGTTAACAATAGTTATTTAACCAACATGTGGATTAATGAGGGCCGTTAACAATCGAGATAATTTAACGCACGAGCAGAGCGAGTGCGTTAATGCTCGAGATTGTTAATTGCCCTTTTAATACTCGTGTTAGTTACAAAGCTTTTCCGTAGGTTGTATAAGTTGTATTCGTTTATCTCAATATTTAAAAATATTTATTTGTAAATGTATGTTTGGTTGCCTACACCACAAGTACCTAATTGTCAATATAAATATAATGTATAAAAGATGTGCGATGGGTCGCCTGCAGAAAATCGTTGATTGATGTAGGTGAATCATGAATTAGTGGGTGTCATTGCATGAGAACGTTAATAGCATATGTTTTTTTTTTTTTTTTTTTCCCTTCGGAGCCGTCCTTTCGCCGGTACCACCTCAGCCTCCTGGGCTTATTGTGGATACTCCTAGTGTTCTGACTACAACCTATTCAGCCAATCCGTTCCCTGTATTAGCTCATACAGGTTCTTAGCTGGTTGATTGTAGAAGTCTTCTGGAGTCATTTGGGTTCTACCATAAAGTTTCTGCCTTCTGTGGTCCAGCGACTCACAGTTGCATAGTATATGCAGAGCTGTTTCGGTATCCTTTTTGCATCTTCTGCATGTAAGGTCTCCGTTGTACAGCCCTATTTTGTTTAGGTGCTCCTTTGTGGGAAAGTGTCCCGTAAGTAGCCCCGTAGTGGTGCGCAGTTTGTTCCTGCTCATTGAGAGCAGTTCTTTCGTTACTTTTTCTGATGGTTCTTTTATGAATTTCTTCCCATGTATTTGCCCAGTCGTATTCTTCCAGTATTTCTTGTGTTGTTCTTTCAACCACCCTTTTAACCATGACCTCGTTAAGCATCTGGGGATGCCCACAGCAGGTTCGGGTCCGTTCATCAGAGTTGACGATCCTACTCTTGCGAGTTCGTCAGCTTTTTCATTGCCTGCGATTCCTTTATGACCTGGTACCCACTCCAGTGTTACACTGTTCCGAGTCGCCAGTCTTCTAAGTTCTTCGCCGCATTCCCATACTAGCCGAGATGTCACCCTATAGCTCTGAAGTGCTTTAAGGGCGGCTTGGCTGTCGCTGTAGATCCTGATCTGCCTGTTGTTGTAGGCTCTCATACTGTTAGCCCTTGCACACGCAAGTATTGCATAAACCTCTGCTTGGAATACAGAGGCGTATTTTCCTAGCGAGACGATTCCTTCATATTTGCTCGTCTTGCTGTATATGCCCGCTCCGGTGCCGAGTTCATTTTTAGATCCGTCTGTATACCAGATCAGTTCATTCGCTCTACTAAGTGGTGGTGCGTTCTCTTCCTCAAGCTCCTTTCGATCTTTGATGACAATCTCGAAGTTCTTGCGAAAGATATATTTGGTAGTCATTTGGTCTGTTGGCATTTTGAAAATGTCATCACCCACCTGCCTTATCTCTGTGTGTCCTCTCCCATGTGCCACATCATGGTCTAGTGCTTTTTCCAGTCGGGTTAGTGCTGCCCTTGCTTCACACATTATGACATAATGTAGTGGAGGAAGGTCTAGCATTGTTTCCAGCGCCGCTGTAGGAGTAGTCCTCATTGCCCCTGTAATGCCAGTGCATGCAAGTCTTTGCACCTTGCTTAGTTTTAGCATAGCAGAGGATTGTCTGGTCTTTGGCCACCATACCAAAGATGCATATGTTATCCTGGGAATGACAACCATTTTGTATAGCCAGTGTACCATGCTGGGTCTTAGTCCCCATTTAATGCCGTAAGTACGTCTGGCAACCATGAAGGTCACCTCCGCTTTCTTGATCACGTGCTGAAGGTGTCGGTTCCAAGTTAAGCCTGGGTCTAGGACAACCCCAAGATATTTTACTTCATCCGACAGTCGTATTGGTTCACCTTGAAGCGTCAGAGGGCCAAGTCCTTCCCTTTTCCTTCTTCTGGTGAACGCAATTATCTGTGTTTTCGAAGGGCTAATACGTAGCCCTTCTTTTACAGTCCAGCCTGTTACTACATTTAAAGCCATCTGGAGTCTGTCTCTGGTTGTACTGTTGTATTTACCTTGGGATAGAATTACCAGGTCGTCTGCATATCCTATGGTGTTGAATCCTCCTCTGTGTAGGGTTCTGATGAGCCCGTCCATGACCAGGTTCCACAGCAGCGGGGATAGTACTCCCCCCTGCGGACAGCCCCTGGTTGCACATACTGCCATTGTTTCCCCCATCAGAGTTGATTCTATGAGCCTGCTTCTGAGCATGCAGTCTATCCACCTGCAGCTCGTGGCATCGATCCCTAAATTCCTCGTCGCCTTAGCTATAGATTCATAGGAGGTGTTGTCAAAAGCTCCTTCTATATCAAGAAAGGCTGCCAGCAGCACCTCTTTGTTTTCCAGCACGTATTCAGCCCTTTTTATGAGTTGATGTAATGCTGTTTCGGTTGATTTTCCCTCTCTGTATGCATATTGATCTCGGTGTATTGGTCTTGAAGCCATTATACCATCTCTAATATGTCTGTCGAGAAGTTTCTCAAGAGTCTTTAGCAAAAATGACATTAGACTGATTGGTCTCAGAGCTTTAGCCGTGTCCTGTCCAGATTTTCCAGGTTTTGGTATAAATGTAACTCTGATGCGTTGCCAGGTTCTTGGAATATGCCCCAGAGCTAGGCTGGCTCTGAGCAGTTCACTTACCCTGTTGTGCAGTGTATTTCCTCCTTTTTGGAGTAGGATAGGATAAATCCCGTCTGGTCCCGGTGATTTATATGGTTTGAAGCTGTTAATAGCCCATTCTGTCTTTTCCGCATCTACCACTGCCTTCGCTGTTCGCCAGTCTATCCTGGATGCCCAACGTGGTCTATCCAGTTCTGTCGCTGGAGAGTTCTGTGGCGGAATGGTGGGTATTGATCCAGGGAAGTGTACCTTGAGTAGCTCTTCCAAGGTTTCTTTACCATTTTCAGTATATTGTCCGTTATCTTTTTTGATAGCGTGTATAGTCTGATTAGAGTCCTTGGAGAGAATCTTCTGCAGTCTGGCACACTCATGAGTCTGTTCTATCTCCTCACAGTGCCTCCTCCAGGAGTCTCTCTTGACTTTCCTTACCAGTTTGTTTATTCAGTTAGGGCCCTCTTATAATCCGTCCATTCTTCTGAATTTTCTTTAGTTCTATTAAATTTCCTCCTTAACTGTCTCCGTTTTTCGGCAAGTTCATTTGTCCACCAGGGCACATTCCTGTTGGATTTCTTCCTTACCGTTGGGCAGTTGTTTTCAAACGCTGAGATAATTGCTTCCTGTGTTAGGTCTGCTGCTATCTCTAGGTCTGTTGTGTTCTTAATTTTTACCGTCGTTCGGTCTAAACTGTTAACTAGTTCTGCATATGTTAATACACGGTCGACGGAAAAATTATTAAACGGTTAATACCCATCACTGAAAAATGAATCTTGCATCCAAAGCACAGATTATTATATAATCTGTGTCCAAAGCATATTAATTGCATCGGTATTAACCGTTCGTATCATAGAGAAATATATTTTATTTTTTGTCTATGGTTCGTATTTTCTCCAGCTTCATTAGTCTGTTTTCATATCCAGAGGCTCGCTAAAAATTGCCTGAAGTAAATCGGAACATCATAAAATTTAAGTAACTGTCATCAGACATCATGACGTTTGTGTCAATATCAGGTGCTGTTAGTGTCAGCTGACTTTTTAGTCCATCTTCCCAAAGTAACAAGATTGTTATATTCAATATTTTCAATTAACTCATAAAAAATGGCATCAAAGGATAAGCTATTAATCTTTCCCTCTAGAGGGTGAGTATTTGATTTCAAATTTCCATTTTAAGAAATAAAAATAAAGCAATAAACCGTTTTTCGTTTTTGGGAGTGACCATTTCTCTCTAAATTTTTCAGAGCTCAAATGTTAATGAAGGGTCGTCTAAAGGGTGCCCAAAAAGGACACAGTTTATTGAAAAAGAAAGCTGATGCTCTGCAAATGAGATTTAGGATGATTTTGAATAAAATCATTGAGGTGAGTTTCACACTACAATTATCTTAAGTCAGCTAAATTGTACAAGTACAGCTAAATTGTTGTATTTAAAATAAAATTGTTTCATGAATAGACCAAAACACTTATGGGGGAAGTCATGAAAGAAGCAGCTTTTTCATTAGCAGAGGCCAAATTTGCTACAGGTGATTTCAATCAAGTTGTTCTTCAAAATGTAACAAAGGCTCAGATCAAAATAAGAACTAAAAAAGATAACGTAGCAGGTAAGACGAAATTTCTATTTAAAATTCACTTAAGTGTAAATCCAAATTATTCAGGAGCAATTGCTTGATCCTATTTTTTCTCTTTTAGGTGTTACTTTGCCAGTATTTGAGTGCTACCAAGATGGTACTGATACTTATGAACTGGCTGGTTTGGCTAGAGGTGGTCAACAACTGACAAAATTGAAAAAGAACTATCAAAGTGCTGTGAAACTTTTAGTTGAATTAGCTTCTTTGCAAACTTCTTTTGTAACTTTGGATGATGTTATCAAAATCACCAATAGAAGAGTAAATGCTATTGAACATGGTAAGTAGTAGTTTTCAATTTATACCTACACCATATTTTATTTGTCAATTTTATCCATTATTTGGAGTCTATTCTTTTACTTTTAACTGAACATTTCAGTAATCATTCCAAGAATTGAACGCACTTTGGCCTACATCATTTCTGAACTTGATGAATTGGAAAGAGAAGAGTTCTACAGGTTGAAGAAAATTCAAGATAAAAAGAAGATTCACAGAGCTAAAGTTGAGAAACAAAAACAAGCTATGTTGGAAGCTGGACTACTTAAAGAATCACAAGGTGGTGGTGGTAATATGTTAGATGAAGGAGATGAAGATATACTTTTCTAAACTTGTATAGCTTGAAAAGATATTGTATAATATATGATTAAATATACTATTTACATCTTTCAGATATTTTTCAGTGTTAATTGTTATTTTTCGCATTTAACCTGTAAAAATTGTTGGCATTAAACATTTTGAAACTCTTCAGAGATAAACAATTGTTTTTGTTCTTTTGATAAACCAGCGTTTTGTGGAGTTATCTGTGAAAAATATTTTGATTTTAAATGTATATTCCAGACTAGTATTAATGGGTGTTCAATAGATGTTTAATTGAAATATAGGTATACTTTCAAATATTTAGCATTATATTATGTGGTGCTATTTTATAGCAACTTATACAAACTGTAAGTATGAAAAGTATAAAAATAAATGATTTTTTTTTGCTTAAAGGATAATTTTTGCAACGAAATTTTTGAAAAATCTGTAAATATTAAGTACTGGGATGCTGTGCACTATAGAATTCTATTAGTCACTCTCTACAGTACTATTATTCAAACCATATACTGTCAACTTTTATTCCTGAATTATTACAATGGAATATATTGAAGTTTTTATGAAGAAATCGTCAACAAAAGACGTGTTCTCTATGGTGAATGTCGATGGTAGAACTCTGGTGTGCAGAGTCCCAGTACATATGTTTCCATTTGCTTTATAATTGACAGAAAACTTTATAAAAATTTAACTGTTAGAAATAAAATTTGTTTCAAATATGTGACTTTTAATTCCCAATTCTGTAATAGTGGAAACTAGTGTTGACTTAACCAACCATTCTTTTGGAGATTAGAAGAATTTGTCACTTTTTAATGGGCAGAGGTCCTAAGTCCTCTAACTAATGGTTTATTTGGAGATACTAATATTCAAATCACATTCCCATGTTCTAGCTATTTACATCCTGTCTTCCTGAGAATGGTATTTAATGTTGATGGCGCCTTTTGAAATACGCGAGACAGTGTTGCTAGGTTAGCTTTTCGAAAATCTGTAAAGTGATGAGGAAAAATTTCTTATTATCTCGTGAAGACTGTTGTGGATGTTAGCAATAAACTGATTTGAAAAATGGGTAATTATTATTCAGTCAATGTATAATTATTATTTATATAGAGTGAAAGTGCCGAGTAAGAGCGCTGAAAGACAAACTCGCTCTATACTGATCAAACTGCAGTTGGTTTTACACGGGAATTGATATATATATATATATATATATATATATATATATATATATTCTCTTCTTCCTGCAAACATAAATGGGGTGGGTTAAAAATAATAAAACTTTAAAATTATAATTGTATGTATTTATATAAAATGATCAGTTAAAGAAAATTTTTCATTGAAAAATATCTAAACTATAATCAAGGTCTGAAAGTATTCAGTGCTATTTTTATAAACCAGTAAAAATACATGAATACTCTCATGTTGTAACAGTTTGTACTACCTATATATTTTATTTACGGCGAATGTCAAAAGCATTTTAAAAAAAGTATTGCCAGCTTGGTGAATGTGGAAATTTACAATATACATGTAGGAAGGCAAGGCTGACAAGATGAAACCCACAAGAGATCGTCAAGTGCCTTTTTTTATTTATTAATTTATTTATTTATACATTATTTTCTTGAACTAATGGACTGCTTGGTGCACGATGACTCTTCTTTTTTCTTCTACCAGTGTTTATTCTCGCTAAAACTACGATCATTAACAGGATCAACAAACATGCTGCAACAATCAAAATAATTCCCATTGAGGACAATGAGGTTGATCCAGTTAATTTTGTCTTGAGAATACTGTCGCAGCTTCTCCAACTAACCCAAGTGTTGTTCCACAAAATTGGATCAGCGTTAGGATCGGTCGGTTTATTCCTAGGAGGCAGTGCAGTCTTTCTATACGCCATATTGAGTTGTTCTAAATTTTTAACTATGTTAGGTCTGGAAGAAGCTAAGTTAATCCTTTCACAAGGATCATCTTTAATGTTGAATAAACATGGAGATTTAAGTGGATAACATTTGGTTTCTTCTAGCTGGTCTGGATCTGGTGGTGTACATACAATGGTAGCGTCATTTCTTAATTTTTGTATTAGGGTTTTGCCGATGGGTTTTATGTTTCTGGGAGGATCTTTGGAGTATTTATCTTGTATTTGTTCATACGTTATCAACCCTGCAAACGAAATATTTTGTGTATAGATTGTTCCAATTTCAATTAAAATTAGAGAATATTCTAATTCAAGACGATATATCTATCAATAAACATCGCAAGACAATTGGTTTAAATATCGCATAAATAAACAACAATTTAGAAAAAAAACAGTACGAACTCTGTCATATCGCCATCTATTAAATAATAGCCGAATCACAGCTAATTCAAGATGGAGACCAAGTATATGTATAGGGGCTCTGATAGGGGTTCACAGGATATGAATTTTTATACCTGTGAGTGCTGTAGCAGTTTTAGAAGTTAATATCTGTTGGATATCATAATAGTACTCCTCAGCAGTCCCATTGTTGCCATACCATACATCTAATTTTCCTTCAGTAGCAGAGCCATATATATATTTCCAGTCGCCCTGTCTAACTCCTCCATATTTATAAAAATCGTCAATGTTGTAAACAAATTCAGTTCTTGGGCTTTGTGTGTCAATTGAAATTGAATCCCACATATCTATGCCATCTATATTTTTAGGGAGAGTAGTTTTATTTAACCCTAAAAAAATTCTGAATTATTCGAATGTCTTGATATCTTAATTTGAATGTTTTATGACTCCGATAGATAAAGCAAGATTTCTCATACTCCAAAAATAGTAATTATACTTTAACTTTCAATTTTAATACAAATAGATAATCAATTTTAGCTTTCAGTGGAATAAAATGGAAAAAAGAAGATTTTGAGCAAACTACTCATCGAGAGTATGCAACTTATTATACTCTGAAGTATGCTGGTTCATTCGATTACATAGTCACTAGGATGAAAGGGATAACGATAAGACACAGGCTGCAGCAAATAAATAAAACTTATATAAATGATCACAGCTGTGTATAGAGAAGGTGTTTACAGACTTAACGACCTCATTTTTTTATACAGATGTACCTAAATAGTTAATATCTAGATACAAATTATATCTTACCTGCAATGGAATAAAATGTTGGAAGCCAATCGGAAATATGCATTAAATGATTAGAGACTCGTTGTGGTTTTTTGATGAGTGGACTCCAAACGGCCGCTATATTTCTATGACCGCCTTCCCATACAGAGTTTTTGGTCTACATAAACTTAATTGTTAGTTTTGGTCATACAAAAAATAAAGTTATAAATAAAAACAAGTAGGGTCGACGACTCAGCACTGTAGTGGTACGCGTTTGATGCGATAATTACAGTCAAGCAAGGTCGGACATAGTTAGTACTTGGATGGGTGACCATGCCAGGAAAAACCATCCTATAGGGCCTGTACAGCCTGCAGCGGACTAGCATATCACAGCTCGCAGGCATCATACCAATGAGCACAAGGTGTAATGTAGATATGCCGCCTTTCGGAGGAGACGTAAAACCGAGGTCCCGAGTCTATGGATGTAGGGCTCGTTAAAGAACGCTACCACTGGTTGGAACACTAGTGGGTTCGCCAAAATTTCCGGTCAGGGGTAGAGTGCTCCCGGCGTCGGTGATTAGCAGGAGTCACGGAAATAGACCGACGTTAGATAACAGAATAAAAAAAAACAAGTAAATCATACAAAGTTAGAAATTTAAAGGAAGAATACCCCTTGAAATTATTTTTAACGGCACCCATGCTCGCTATCGGTATATTTCTGTACTGAATATGGGATAGCAATAAAGAAATCCTTTTATATAAATGATCCCCGACAATGTGGGTATTATTATACTTATACATCGACATTTTCAATTGGACTTCGAAAAAGTAGAATACTCAGATATATCGACATTTTTATGTCCCTGCAAGTCGTATAAGAAAGAAAATGGACTAATTTATATGCATATAGAAAGAAAGCATTTTATGGTTGCTACATAAAACAAACTTACCCTTTGAAAAGGGTAATTTTATCCGCGATATGCATGGATTCCTTCAGGTCGTTACGAATTTTAAAAACGTATCTTATCCTAAAATGTTTTTTCAGTCCCACAAAAGGTTACTTATCTGAGGGGCCGGATAAAACGTAAGAAAAATCTGTTTTCCATATTTTGGAAAGAAAATTGCAGCTGATTATTTAATTACTTTTATAAATTTCAATACTTTTTAATTGCATTTACCTCCAAAACTCATGAGAAATAGGAGATTCCACAGGCCACTGACTAGATGATCTGCTTATCGAAAGGAAGGTTTGGCTTTTGCAGTTTATATTTTTGTTCAAAAAGAAAATTCACTTGATATTATACCAATTTGTACTTACCCCTCTAAGAGGATAATTAGATCCGTGATTTGCATGAACTCCTAAAGGCGGAGCTCCATTATCAGACATAAAAAGTATTACAGAATTCTGTAACATCTTTTTATCTCTTAGAGCTCCTACTACAGCTCCAACGCTTTGATCTAACATGGATACCATCGCTGAAGACAGAAAATAAGGTACGAGACATAAAAAACTTGGAATTTACTAGCGAGAAGATAATTTTAAAGAACAATTTTTGATGGACCAGAACCAGAACTCATTATTATACTAGTGAAATAATTCGCGTATTAAAATAAAGTGTTTTCCCAGTAATTCGGTTTTATTCAACATACTTATTCTTCAAGAGTGATACACAATTAAATCCAGGCTGAATTACTTACGTATTCACCCTATCGCCTTCAGATTCAGCCCCAAAAGCGATTTTCGCCTGGTTATGGCAAAGAGAAAATGAAGAATTTTAATTTTTTTTACTTTATTTCAGTCGCTTCAACCACTGAGGTTATTAGCGACATATTATAAAAACAAAAACTACAATAACATAATAAACCGGTGTCCTTTAAATAACTTATTGTATTTTCGACGTTCATGTTTTGACCTAGAGTCTCTGCTATATTCGCTGGAATGTTGTATTTCTCTCTTGTAGCTTCGTATTGTTTGCACTCGGTCAATACGTGCTTTACATTGAGTCTAATTTGACAGGTCTCAGACATTGGTAACTCAGTTCGTGTGATGACATGTTTATGTGTTAGCGCAGATTACTATGACCACAGATAGGGTAATATGTGCTATGACCGAGTCGCAAACGTGATGTTCGTACTTGGATTGGTCTGCTCGATGTTGGTTGGGTCCAAGGTTTTTTCTGTTTGATTAATTCCTTTCAGTTTATTTTGTGTTGCACTCCACGCACTTCACTTCATTGGATATGTCGTTCTACAAGATAGGCCTGATGATGTTAGAGAAGCAATGTATCTCGCTTTAAGGATATTTTCAGCTGATCATATATAAACAATAATTTTTTTTTATTGGTGAACCATTTTACCTATTTAAAGCATGCCTCAGCGTGTTTACATCGAACTTTAAAACACGCGCGTTTTTTTAAAGTTACCATGGCAACATCAACAACTCGAGAAACGAAGTCTAAATGACATGCACAAAACAGTCTAACCTATAGAAGTGAAAGTCCAATAGGATTACCTAGAATTAAAAAATGAGGTGTCAAACCCATCCACCTGAAGCGCTAGTTGCAATTGAGTTGTCGAAATAGGCAAGGCAGCTGAGGCCGAAAAACAGACTATAAGGGAAGAAGAATTTCAGCGATCACAGTGGATGGATTCAGAACTATTTCATAGCGCTTTTTTTTAATGGAAGTTTGTTTTTTGAATGACTAATGCCCGATTTCACTAACCATTTCCTAGTCAGGTAATACCTAAAACGAATTTAGGAATTCCTAAATGCAATTTACATTTTACCACGCGCTAAGTAATGCCTGAGAGTGATAATATTGCGTATTTTTCATCACTTTTTGATCAATACAGAGAGGATTGTAGGAACAGCTTTGCGAGAGAGGCCCCTTTTTGTCCCAATAACAATATATTGTGGTTCAAAATATCTGCTGTAAACTTTGTAGGATTTATAAATCTGTTCAGCGCTTAATTCCTTTAATTTGGATTGCGAATAAAGGCAACCCATTCATTCAACAACAAGGGGTCATGTTTGGGAAACCTATGTTGTTTTGATGTAATGTCTGTACACCCAGGAACGCAACACTTCACACCAACCATCATAAATATGAATTATCACACTTGATAAGACTTACAGTACCTAATTAAAACACAAATAACAGCAGCAAATGGCAAAAGGAAACAATCTATAAAAGACATAGGTGACAACAACTGTATGACAGCTTTAATGAATTTTAAAATATTTTCTTCTTTTCGTGCTAAAGGCCTTAGCTGCCAGGCCTGTTTCGTCAACCCAATTGCAACTAGCGCTTCAGGTGGATGGGTTTGAAACCTCATTTTTGTATTCAAGGTCATCCTATAAACTTTCACTTCTTTAGGTTAGACTGTTTTGTGATGACATGTATTAATCTGACAGGAGAACTTTGTAACGTCAAAAACCTTCATCCGAACAATATTTAACAATATCTTCTGTATGTTCCTTGTGGTATATTATTCATTCTTTTTTTAATTTTTTGGGAAATTAAACCGAAACGTTGAAGTAAAGAATTTAAAAATATTGTGGTTTAATTTCCCAAAAAATTAAAAAAAGAATATTTAACAATTTCAATTATATAAATGAAAATGTAAAGTACATCTTCAAAGTGCACCAATAAAAAAAAATAGCGTAAAGTATTCGTGGATAACTGGTCTCTAAAACACTTGCTCTATTTCTAACACTCCGGCTTCGCCGTCGTGCTCGAAAAATCGCGCGTGTTTTAAAGACCTCAATGTCCACTTATACTTTAATATACGAATTTGTTATAGGTCACGAATTCAACCATTTGACATTTAGTTCTTATTTCCATCTATGATTTCCATTTCTTGTGGTTGTAGTAGTTATAGACCAGTATTTATAATTTCAAAGTGCCCAAATGAATAAAAAATAGCGTAAAGTATTCGTGGATAACTGGACTGGCACTCCGGCGTCGCCGTCGTGCTCCAAATCGCGCGTGTTTTTTAAAGACCCTAATATCCACTTATACTTTAATATACTATATCAATTTTAGGTTCCTATTCTTGAGGTGACAAAAAATTATACACCACAGGAAAAACTCCATTATTATGGGCTTTTCCTATACATAAGAAGTTATTGCAGTGCAACAATCCATTTTTCCACTACTAGCTGTGGAGTTGACAATTATTGCTTCTTCTACCCAACTGAGAAGTTGAATTTCTCCATCATTGGTTAATTATTTTTCTATTATTAACCTAGGTCAATAATGGTCAAATTCAAATATTTAGAGAATTCAGGGATAGTAGTTCAACAAAAACTTGTGCAACATGATATGGTATACCCAGGAGATTGTCTTTAACATATTTGCTGCTTGAAATCACCCATCAACATAAAATTATTCGAATAAAAATGCCATTTGTTTAAAATTAGCGCTCAATCAAAAATGACTGATGACATAACGAGTACGTTCATAATATATCCAAGGCGAATGTGACAATTTGCAAACGCTTTGAGATAGCAGTCTCTAGGCTTCTTAAAAATTGAAACTTGACTCATCTTAACCACAAAATATAAGATATCCAGCACTTTTATAATCTACAAGATAGTAAGCACCAGGCTTGGTACCAGGAAAATCAACAAACGGAAACTACATTTTTCCACTACTAGCTGTAAAGTTGACAATTATTGCTTCTCCTAGCCAACTGAGGAGTTGAAATTCTCTATCAGTGGTTAACAATTTTCTATTATTATTAACCTAGATCAATAATGGACAAATTCAAATATTTTGAGAATTCAGGGATAGTATTTCAACAAAAACCTCAACATATTTTTGATGCCTGAAATTCGCGCTCAACCAAAAATGACTGATGACATAACGAGTACGTTCATAATATATCGAAAACTGACGGTGTACTTGTCAGTCAGACGACGGAGTAAATGCTTCTCGTGGTGCGTTTGTGAATTTTTCAATTTTTGTCTTGAATTTGGCTAGTAGTGGAAAAATTGTATTTACACCATGGTGTTGAAGACATTTATAAACCTCGCACCTTATTCCTCTCGGATCTTCACCACCTTGGTGTATAATATACTATTAATAAACACTCATAACATATACGATGAGTATACCTAATTAAAAAATATTACCTGCGTAGATACGTCTCTCTGGATCTTTAATATGAGCAAATTTGGCTATTTCTTCATCGGGTGCTTGTAACGGATTGTCTGCGTTGCCAGTATGTGGGGCCAGATGAGCCATGTACATGAACATTGGATTCTTGGTGTCGTGTTCGCGTATTAAGTTCACTGCTTCTTGGGTAAATAACGTTGTACTGTATTTGCCTTTTGCGTTATAATCCACTTCTAAATTTCTTCTCATATCGTAACCATTCATATTTACGAACTGAAACAATATATTCCAAAAATATAATATCAGATTTGTTCCGACTGGCATGTATGAACCGTTCTGGAATCGTATCAAGCACTGTATTGTTTGTACAAGAGCTGCATAATGCGCAAACTTGGATTGGGGTCGGTTCTTGAACATTTTCGTTGATAAAGCGCATGTTAATTCCGCTATGTCTAGTGTCAAGCAACGTTCTACCATGGAGACGTTCTACCACAGAGTACACCAACACCATCTAACAAGAGACGAAAGCTTTGTCGGTTCCTTTGAAGTCGGACCTACACGATAGTGAGCGGAAATGCGTCGAGGCATTGACATATAAACTACTTGATACACTGGAAAAAGTAACACTACACTGAGAAAAATAGTAGTGTTGATGAACATCCCAAGTAGGTCTATATAATATTTTTTTAACTACTAACATGAGAGCACCTTATTATTCATCTCATGTGTGTAATGAGACGTGGCTCATTTTTAACCTAATCTTAAAATAATACACGGTGAACTGAGGGAAATGAACGGAAGTGGCGACTTGACATTGACAGATAAACTAATTAATTCACGCATGTGCACACAAATTTGCGATCAAGAAAACTACTTTATTTCGCCTCTTGTTAGATGGTGTACTCTGTGGTTCTACTATCACCCCCTTCCAGGGGCCTATTTCACAAAAACAAAAGTTTGTAAGTAACAAGTAGATTTCAAAATGTTTGGCAAAATATGTAATTACTCGCATTTCATCAAAGGACAAGTGTACTCTTGTAATAACAGGCAATTTTTCGCAATTTTACAAGTAAAGTAAGTACTTGTTATCCAGTATGAATTAACCTGTTTTTAACTAGCGTAGTCAACAAAATTGCAAACTTGTTATCTACTAAAGCTCTTCTATCTAGCTTAAAAGGTAGATAGCTGACAATTTTTTTTGAACTCACCAGTGTCGCTTGCCAAAAAACATCTCGACAGTAGGTCTAATTTTTAGTAGGAGATAACAAGCACTAAGCTGGCAGACTTTTGATGAATCGCCTTCCAGCATTCTATTTTATCTTTTTTTGTAATCTTGCTGGAAAAACTGCCTAACAAAGTGTCTTTACTGTCTTTAATTCCTTTTAAAATAAGAACTTTATTACCCAATTTCACACTTTTAGACATATTTCACTATCTCGATTATGGAGCTAAGCTAACATCTCTGGCAATGGCATAACAGTTTTATAAACAAAATTTATAGGTTATATATGGTGTGTTGTTGACAAGTTCTTTCCCTTCTTGTTTATAATAAGTATTACAGACAATTTTAACTTGTTGCGGAAAAGTTTTGTGATTGTTTATTAAATGCCTGTGCGTAACAACTTGTGAAAACAAGTGGTTGTTACTTACAACTATTTTCAACAATACTTGTACCTTTGTGAAATAGGCCCCTGATGATATAGCGCAAACGATGCCTAGAACGATTTTATCAGCTGGAACAAACCTGTAGTTGTAAACCTTAATTGATAAACGTACCGTAGCATGTGTCATGTGAGTATAATAATCTTGAAGTCCATGGAAATACCCGTAGTGTGTGTCAAATCCTCTGTATGTAGGTGTATATTCTTTTTCAAAAAATCCCAAATGCCATTTTCCAATGGCGTGAGTGGAGTATCCATTTTCTTTTAGAATTTGTGGAATAAGAGTTTCGTTTAAAGGTAATCCCCAAGGTTCTGGCTCTAGGATAACCAATTGCTGCATACCTGCAGTCAAATTAACAGTTTTATTTATGAGATTAGTGAATTAAATCTGGAATTATTTGTTGATTAATCAAGTATCATAAAAATATTCCTTCTATTTGTAATTAATAATTAATAGGTTTCAATTTTTTCAATTGACATTTTCAATTTTGCTGTGCTGATGCCAATACAATGTGGAAAAGCCAAGTGGAATAAGCTGGTCTATTCTACTGGAACCTTTCCTTATTTCTTGTGATCCTCTAAATCAAGATGAAATTCTATATCTACGACGCTAAATCTTCATAAAGATACTACAGATAGAGCGATAGAGGCAACAAGCCATAGGGCGTTGTGTACCTAATTGGGAATGTCTGAACTCTGGAAAAAGAGACATGAACAGACCATCAGAGGCTGCTCTGTCTTGGTCTGTGTATATAAAGCACACACGCTATTAGATAAAGACAGCCTAAACCTCCCATTCTCTATCTTTCTCTTACATACTGACTGGCTTGTTGCTTCTATCTGTAGCATCTCTATGTGAACCTTTCATGTAATTTCTTGCCAATTGCTTCTCATCCCCTAGTACAGTAAACTGCAAATGCCTGACCGATTATACTGTGCCCTGCTGATTCGTCCTCTGAGTGACAGAATTTTCATATGGCTTCGTCAGTCACCTCCATAAGCTCTACGTACCTATTAAGTATATCTACTACGACTTGGACAAGTTTTCCATATTTGCTTATTGATTAATCAGTCCAAGGCTTCGTGTTTGGCACCTCAGTCTTTACGCTTTTTGTGCTGTTGGTTGCACTGTTTATGCGGAGAGACTAGTAGTCCTCATCTGGCTTAACAGTCTCTTTTTGGAGAATCTCCAATGAGACAGTGTGCCGTAAATTTTGACAAATGTCCTTTATTGGACTGTCTCAGTCTTGGTGAGATTTCCCAGTATTCTACTTTTCCTTTTTTTCCTACTTTCTTGTTGCAATGTTTTGCGACGTCGTAGAAGGGTTTCGGATATAGAATGGATCGGCCTTTTCTTATTCTGTAATAAATACGCTGTAATAAATTGCCCTCGCTTAAGGTTGGATATAAGTAGCATGGATTAAATTTGAATTATTAAGAAACTTATAAAATCTTATTCTTTGATAAATGACTATATATCAAAATTGATAGTTTGAGTTCAATGAACTTGAACCTTGAACTGCATATTTTAAAAATAACATTTTTATGATACAGAATGAACTTCAATACTTAATATTACATGTTCGGAGCAATCTACCGAGAAAAATATATATAAGAACAGCTTTTTAGACAAAAACATTAATCTTAACGTTTTTTTATTCCATAGTTCTCCAGAGCCACACATGAGACAAAAAATGCGACACTTATTAAATTTGTTTAAATATGGTGCGATGTAATTTATTAATCCAAAATAACTATCTGTAATGCATAAACAAGAATCTATTTTAAGTTGAACACCCCATTGGTTGAAATTAATGTTGGTGCTTCTGTTTTTCCGTCAATCAATTACCAATCAATATTGTAATTGGACCAGAGATATGTCGCAATTGACATTATTTACATGGAATCGGATGATCCAACACAACTTTCTCAAATCATTATCACCAATATCGATATTTGCATCAAATTACCGAATTTGAAGGGCCTAGGCTCCGTAAATAATACGAACATTCACATGACAAATTCGTTTGGCAAGCAGAAAAATATGGAAATTTTTGGGTTGGTATAGCTTGGACGAAAGTCCCTCGTTCATTTAGGGACAATGTAATTCTAAATATTAACCTTTTCCAAGCTCGTCATTGTAACGCATTTCTGTCACATATAACCTCAAAACGAATTATTAAACAACACGCTTTTTTACAACGCACAACGCACTAGAGTACCTACACAAACTTACCAAAACTAATTGAATTTTGTTCCCGATTTTTATTTAAATCAGTAAAAAATGCTATTTCCATCCATCTTTCTAAAGATTGTCCGAGATCAGCTGACAAAATGGATCCAGCGCCATTTTGTCAACTGATCTCTTGAACTCTTGGAGACCCTGTATTGTAGTTTACTATGATGAACTTACCAGTGTGGATTGGATATTTTCCGGTGAGAAATGTAGCTCGTGATGGGGTACAAAGTGCTTGAGTGTAGTGACTGTTCAAAATGACACCGTTATAAGCAAGGGCATCTATATTTGGTGTTGGTATTTCATCGCTTCCATGAAATCCCACATCGTTGAAGCCCTTAAATATGAAGTGTTTTTCAGTAGATTTGTTCAAGGAAGTTTAGAAAGGAGATTCCTAAGATATTGAAGTTGAAGAGAAATAATTACTTCTTACCATATCATCAGCAATTATAACAATGATGTTCGGTTTTTGGGTAGTTGTATTACAAAATTTTAACACAAACAAAATAAACGTATATAAAGTCCACAGGCACTTCATTTTCACACTTTATAATTCGACATCAATTGTACTTCGCTAAAACACAATATTAAAATCAATAGAATTATTCATTGAAGCAGTTTGAAGTTAATAAATCGAGAGGGGGTCGTCCAAGAAATTATTTCTACGGTCAAGCATGAAATCGATTTAAAATTTTTTGATAATTCATTAGTATACGGAGAATAATAATTAAACAAAAAACTGCCGAAGCATATCACTGATTTTTTTCAAGGAGAATCGCTCAGTCTTATTCGTATGAGTTGCACTTTTTTAACAAAACGAGGTTTGGGGAATTGGAATTCAATTTATTTTCAATTAAATGGCACACCTATGATGACAAAAAGCATACCTAATATTTTATTTCTATATTTATTCGTTTACATGAGCGTTGTCTTTTGAGTATTGTATGTTTTTGCTTCAACGATTTGAGAAGAAATAAGGCAAATATATTTGTTATGTATATGTATGTATATATATATATATAAACCCCATTATGCACATAAGCTGAAAAGCGACAAGCGCATGTGATCGTTGCTGATCAATTAGGACACAAACAGAAAAATATTGAGGTAAGCAGCAATATGAAGGAAAAGAGTACTCTTTTTAGATTTCCAAGCTTTCGTAAATATTTATTTACATCTTCAGGGAACTACAAAAGTGAGAAAAGAATATATATATATATATATATATATATATATATATATATATATATATATAAATGAACAGATCAGCCACGCACAACCTCGGTTTTAGTGGGATTCTTCATGTTTATTTCCAAGATATGATAGATTTGTATTTTATTTGTACTTTGAATATTTTGAATAAACAATATTATTATTATTATATTATTATTATCTCAAATATCATCAGTAAATAGCGTGAAAAATGAAGATGACTGTGTAAATAGTTCAAGTAGGAATACTTCCAGTGTCGAAAAATCATAGTGGACTATTTATTAAGATAATATTTGAAGAGAGAGTAATAAAAATAAAAATGTTAGTATCTTACCTTTTTGAACTAATAGTTTCAATATAATAAGAAACCACACAGTCCACACAAGAACGTGTTAAAAATTAACCGGTACCAAAAGATAAATATTAAAATATCGACCAGTTCGTTGGTATTATAAACTGTAAGTATGAAGTCTTCAAAAACTGTTGACTTTGAGGTTGAGCATCCGCGCCATGTTGATAAATAAATTCTGATGATTATACGGTAAATTTAGAATTGAAATTATCATGTAAAAATAGGTTACTACAACCAATACAGTCAATACGTTTCAACCGTGCACAAGAAACATAACTTTAAAAATAATTTGTGATATATCTATCAACGTTATATAGGCATAATTTATTTATTTAAGTTTATGTAAATTATCTATATCTATAGGTATATAAAAATTAAATTATACATTTAATCGCAAATAAAACGAGGTACTGTGTGTGTGATAATAAACGTACATATCTCATGAAAATATGTTTTTTGAAAAATAATAACCATTACGATTTTTTGGTGTTTTTTGAATATTATCAATATTGCGTTTTTGCTTGACTAAATCGGGCGAATTATCAACTAAAAAACGAGCTTATGAGTCTTTCAAGTACATATTTTTTTTAATTTGAAATGCTGGCGAGGCAAATTAGCTTCACTCTTGTGTATTCAGGCAAAGATTACAGAATAAAAATATAAGATGTTTCACTCGTTCGAATTTATCAGGTAAAGCACCGATGCCGCTGGTGACTTGGATGGTACAGTACGTCGCTACGTCCTTACTTGCATTTAATTTGGCATATTATACGGGACGTCGCCCGTCGAGCGCTGTTATTTTAGAACGGTGTTTATTGGTTGTTCGTGTTTTATATTTATGTTGTATAGATTTTTTAAATTTATTAATTAATTGTTGAAATGAGCGAAAAGTCATATTAATATTTTTCTCTTTAATAACTCAATAGCTTGAACACTAAATATTTTGTAATATTTGCTAATACAAAATTACAGATTTATTTTTATAATAAGGATATTATTTAAACAAGTACATTAAGCAAGAAAACACAAAAATTCAATTTTATAGCTAACCAAAGGGGAATTGGTCAGTTCCTTTTGAACGAATTTACTAAATTTTCTTCTCATCATCCATGTAATCAATTTCCTTTCAAATATTATGCAAGTCTCTATACCAGAGTACGTTTATATTTTACTCTCAAATGTATATTGAAAGATTTGAAAGACAATAGATTAAATTCAACAAATAAACCAATCTCCAAACTTTGTTTTTTACAACATTTATAAAAAATTTTAATAGAGGTATCCTGCAGCTGCTTCTCTTTTTACTGTTTTAATCTTGTCAATCCAAAAAATACGCGTTATTTAAAGATCAAAATTTAAGATTTAGTGGTCCTATTGTTCTGGTGGCTAATGAGTATATTTAATTGAATTTGTGATAAATATCTGCTAGATTATCAATAAGTATCACAAAATTACTAAGATGCTGGATAAAAACTGTGAATTGATTCATTTTAAAAATTTAAGTTTATTTTTTACTTACGTTTTCAAATTCATATCCCGAACATTTTTCGAAATAATTAACATTTAAAAATAAACCTTTGTGATAAAGAATCCTATTAATTAAATTATATATTTCTCTAATTACCCCTGTATAGCTTAAAATAAAATAAGCTTTTCGAACTTCTTTGGTATCTACCGGTCTCGTTATTGACAACAAAAGCGAGTCGTAAACATAATTTGTGGGAGCGGAGTCCGTTTGGGACAGCAACTTGAATCAAACCGCCCTGGAGTGAAACATCTTATATTTTTATTCTGTAATCTTTGATTCAGGTATGGATTAAGTTGATAATGCATAAAATACAGTTTGCCGCACTCCGACGATAACTGTTAAATATGCTTTTAAAAGCAATGAGTACAAAAAAGTTATTTGTGTAACTAGTGCAAAAAGTGCATCTTTGCACATGTATTTCATAATAAGTAGGTAACTACAACAAAAATTAGGTACTTTGGTTTCATTTCTACTTGTGGATGTCATCAGGCTTTTCACTTAAAACAGCTCTTTTTGTGAAGCTTCCGGTACTGGTACATGGATACCATCTAAAATTTGAGCAGCTATTTTTGTCTTTTTGGAAAATGACTCCTCGATGTAACCCTCCGCTACATTTGAGGTTTCTACCCTCCTTGACGTTTTACTGTTAATATATCTGCCCCTGATTCCCCTATTTGGGCGGAGTAGGATTCAATGAGACCTCTGGCGGAAAAAATTGTAACTGTCGCAACGAGTAAAATGATTCGTTTTGCATTGTTTTTGTATTAATGCAAGTCAACGTAATTACCGTGAATTCGTACTTTATTTGTTTAATTTTGTGTCAGTGACAAGTTTAAAACTTTCTATTTAACTCAACTGTCATCAATTCTTATATAATCAGAAATATTATGGAAGAGGTTATGTAATTCTATTTTTTGTTTTCATTGCAGATCAAAGAGAAAATAAGTCGGTATTATTAGAGATTTAAAATATCACCTTCCCTGCAACTTTTGAAGATATAATTATATCAAAAATAAAATGAAAACACGAAATCAGACCTAAAACTAAACAGTTAGTGTGGATTTATGCAGCAACATTTAACAATTATCAATTAGCATTTAACAATTAACATTTATCAATTATAAGTTAAGCTACTCATTTCACTATGACTCCATTTATGCAGACAATTAACAATTATCATTTATCATTTAACAATTACGAACAACTTTTAACTTTCTTAAATTAAATGTACCGAATTTTCATCTAGTGCGCAACTAGTACGCAGATCCTTACTTTTTCCATAGAAAAGCGGTTGACTTGGGTTATGTTGTGTGTTTGTTTATTTTCAAGTTGTACTTATTAATAAATTAAAAAGTCTTCAATTCTACTATACATCTTCAAAATTGTTCCAATGCACAATTAGACATGAAAATGCAGGGTTATTGTAACTAGAATCTCGTGCTTATGCGCACGCTTCCTATTTTCTCCTAATTTATAATTGTGTCTGCATAAACGATGGCAGTTTTACTAATTGTTGAATGATAAATGTTAATTGTTAAATGCTCATTGATAATTGTTAAATGCTGCTGCATAAATCCACACTTAATTGAACGCTTGTTGTACTTTTCACAAATATCAACCATACCTATTACTCCAAAAATAAAGATATTGGGAGTAATAAGGAGAAATAAAACAGCAAAATAAAACCACTTAAATATCAAATGGCTTGTACGGCAGCTGATTTGTTTTACTCGTTGCTAAGATGACGTTGACATTTCAGAGTGCCATCTATCGAATTCTACTTTTCCCAATAAATTTGCAAAATATCTGCGATAGCAGTGTTCCGTGTATTCCATTGGGTCTCAATATTTAAAGTTTCTTTTATCTACAGTGCACAATCCAACAATATTGAATTAATATCGTTTTCTTTTTTTTTACAGATTTCATCGGTATCGTTATTTCAGTTCAAGAAATGCGATTTGCCTAAAGGTAAGAGAATGTTGTGACTAATAACAAAAATAGAGATAATTGTGAAAATAATAATAGTTTATATTTTAAAAAATTTTCCCCTTATTATTTTGATTATTTTTTTTCTATATATTCATTCAAATATCAAAATTCATTTCTTATTTTTGTTATTTAAAAAGTGTGCCTGAAATGTTTTTGCTATTTACAATTTTTTCGTATAAGCTGTTTCACTTTCAATCATTTTATGAATAAATTAAATATTGGAAACACCCCAGCAGAGGGATATTAAATTAGTATTTCTATCCCTCGGGTAGATCTGCAATAAAATGCCTATTTCATCTGCACCTTGCATCAGCCTGTAGGTATCTCACAAACTAACAGCTCTAGTTATTTAAAATTTTCTACTTTTCTCTTAATTATCGCTACTTATTTACGGGACACCCTGAATAATATTAAAATAAAAATTTTTTCTAACTCGAACATACGCTCCGGAAGCTGTTGATTGGGTATATCAAAATATTTATACGGCTTCTAAAAATAAAAATGTATAATGAAAAAAGTTTTTATAACTAAAATCGATTGGGTAGAGAAGTTGCTCTTGAAAAGTGAGAGGCTGCTTAACTTGACTATTGGCGCATGGAAAAAATAGTACCAGAAGAAAAATCATTTGCGTAATGATGAAGGTGTTCTGTGGTAGCTTATTAACGCACTAATAGGTTGCAACATATTTTAAAATAAGCATGATACAAATATCAGTGGTGTAGACAAAGTTAATGGGGAAGATCCTACAACTTTTTTTTAAAGACTTGTGAAAAAATTACGTAGTTCAACCATTACTATCATATTCTTACTAAATATTAAAGATGCACATGTAATTTATGAAACCAGTCGATTAATATACCATGTGAAAAGAGAGTGCACAAAAACCTTGAATTAAATGAGCCGGAACCGCTGGTACAACGCTTGTGATTAGATCGGTCTCACCTTACTGGGACTATTAATCCAAGCAACGAATGAAAAATAGCGGAAATAATTCATGCAGAAGCCAATTTTGGAACACTTGTAGGGGAAGGTGTTCTTAACAACATACTAAAAGTACTGAGGGGTGGGGGTGAAGCTAAGAGTACGGGGGGTCTTTAGAGGTACCTTCTATCAGTTTTTGGTTAATAACTCGAAAAATAGCGCCTCTAGCGATAAAGTGTTCATATACCAAATAAATCTACATAAAATTCTCTATAAAAAAGGTTT
>CAJUYH010004562.1:0-26683 GCA_910591685.1 Galerucella tenella
CTTCAGTTGCTTTTAATCGAATTAATAAAAAAGTATATATAGTTCGGAAAGTTTATCTGAAGCTACGGGGCATCGGTAAGAGGCGAGGAAACATGGCGCATATCTGTCATAAACGTACAAATGACGTACGGTACCTATTTTACCAAGTAAAACTGAAAATACAAAGGTCACTGAAAATACCAACGCCACTGGATAAATCAATATCAGTCAATTGACGAAGTGAGATGGAAGAACACACGCACGCGCTTGCCTATAAGAAGTCAGCTTTCGATAAAAATCACCAATTATTTAATTCGGAGGGTGTGGTAATTATGGTTTTCGTACAACGCTACCACAGCTTGAAGAAGCCCATAACAAATTTGGAAAAGCGCTCATCTTTTAATATTCATAAAAAAATCCAAGGAAACAAGCACATTGAAGAATTAACGTTTAATTATATTGTTAATATTGTTTATAATAAAAAGTCCCTTTTCTAATTATTATCACTACATACTTAGCACTTTAGCTTTTTCATAGTTAAACGTGGCAATCTCGAATGTTTTCGACTGCATTCCATTCACGGCTTCAGATAAACTTGCCAAAGTATAGGTTCATATTATTGAAGGGATGTTTTTTTTATATTTTACACATAGATCTAGAGAAACTTTTAAAACACTATTGTTCTCCAAGGTATCCTGAATTTACTAGAGCTAATTTTAGTATTTGGTCTTTTATGAATACAGAATTACAAGGTGTTGAAAATAACATTACTTCAATTTTATAATACTGCAAATTTATATTTAAAGCTATGAAAGGAATACAGCTTAATCTATTACCCCGTGTGACTATGAAATAACTAAAGTGCTCAGTATGTACTGATAATAAATAGAAATTAGACTTTTGATTATCAAGTTTCATTTAATTTTGTCTATTAACATTATTTTTTCAATTGTTGGAAATTTATCGATGGGCTCGTTGCTACGCAACCACCTGAATTGCAATTGCAAGCAAGAACGTGCGTTCTTCCTTCTTACTTCGACTATTGATTGACATTGATTATTCAGTTCGTTGGTATTGTCAGATTCATTGTATTTTTAATTTTATTTGGCATCTTGAACTTTTGTATTTTATGTTTAGTATTAATAATTTTTATCTAATTCCGCTATCAAATGTGACACTTTACGTCACTCCTTGACGTTAGGTAACGTCACATTTTTCGTAACCTTCATATATCAGTTATGAAAAGTAGTTATGTAAAAACTTTACGTAACTGTTTATGTTTCAACATAGAGATACCACATGAGTTTCAAAGAAAAAATTAATTAATTAGGCAGGTACTGTCAAAACTGACAATTATTTCATTATTTAAACTGTACAATTAACCCATTATTTTAATTCAATAGTATTTTGAGATTTATAAACATTGAAAACATTATTCAGGACACAGTTATTTAAAGTAAGTCAATTTTCTGGGTGAATACATCATAGTAACAATACTTCTAGCACCATTTGATTCCACTTCAATATTATCATTGTAATTGAAGATTTTATTGAATATTATGAAAGTGCGGAATTAGATAAAACGTTGTACGTAAACACGTTATGAAGAGAGCGACATTGTTCAACACGCGCAATTTGCAGAACTCGCTAGCGCTCGTTTTGGCAAATATTACGCTTGTTGAACAATATCGCTCTTTTCATAACTAATTACGTAAATATCTATTTTTGTGATTTTGTATAGCGTAGTGTTTTGTGTTTGTTCATTTTTTCAAAAATGAATCGATATACACGTAGAAAGACACCTCCTAGCTAAACTTTAGAGGTGATATAACTAATATTAATAGTTTTATGATGAATATAATGATCATTAGGGTATGTTTTGAGTTATTTCTTATCTTTATTGAATTTAAGTACGACTTACCTTACCGTTAAAGCATAGCATAAATCAATTTCTATATAAATATATATAAATAATTATAAAATGTTTTTATATAATAGGTACCGTACGCCACTGGTACGCTTAAGACAGATATCGGCCATGCTTCCTCACCCCTTACCAATGCCAACTAACTTTAGAGAGGTTTAACTATGCATTATTTCTTTTCGAAAGTTGTATCAATAAAATCTGGTCCGTAAGGTGGTTAACCTATTAATAGTATATTATGTAAGAGCCGAATTCTCTTTTCTAATTTCACCAAACTCTTCTTGCATAATTTCATATCATTGAATGTTCTTATTAAAGTAACGTTATAGTTTCTCCATGTCTAGTTACTTTTATTGTATAATGAATAACTTAGCCTTGCTGGTTACTAATAACATTACTATGTGTTGAAAGTAAATCGTTTTATGTCATTTATAAATGGTGCAGTATATACAGGGTGAGTCATAACTATCAGGACATAGGGTAAGGGTAGATTGTTTGGAGCAAAATATGGCGATAGGACCAAATAGGCCTTGATAAAATATTGCTATAGAAAAAGATAAGTGGCGCTAAAGTCCCTCTGGTGTATGTTCTACAAAGGATTGTGTACAACAGTTGTTATAGTTTATTTACGATAAAAAGACGATGACGTTGCAAAACAAAATATTGTGTAGTTGCCAAGCTGTATTTTTTTCTTTACTTAAACATCAAAAACATTCAATTATTTACATTTAAATATGTAACAATAATAATAATTAATAATAATAATGAATACAAATAGCTAATACTATTACTTAAGTCTCTTACAGCAGTAAGCATGAGAAACGGGCCCCCATGCATTTCGGCATTCTCGTTCGAAATAGCTTAACAAAGATGTTACCATCTCTTGACATTTACTGTTTAGCTGCTTCGGCATTTTATTAACTACATACGGCAGATTTGCCTAAATAATTACTTATGAAAAAACTGTTTTTTTAATATCTTCTGTAAGTTTCTTGTGGCATTATTTATTATTTTTTCTCTTATTTTTTTGGGAATGAAAACCACAATAATGTTTTTTATTTTTTTATTTCGACGTTTCGGTAGCGTTCCAGCTACCTTTGTCAAGATTAAATAATGATAAAATAATTTTTGGTCCCTATCTGACACAACGAAAAAAATAAAAAATATGACAACCTTGTTGATAATTAAAGTCTATATAGAAAGGACAAGGAGTAATAAATCATTCATTTAAGTAGATTTCATAGACGTACCAAAATATATTTTAAGAGGGTATACCGTAAGGTACATTTTGTATTGAACGAATGAGTTGCAGCTATGCTAAAGAATATACGATTTAGGTCAGAGATAACGGGATGTACTAATTTTAATAAAGCAGGCATTCGTGGAAGGTTTGTCGTTAGGTTTGCAGCCACCATCTGGAAAAGGAAAAAGACTTATCATTGTCCATGTTGGAAGTTCTGAAGGTTTTGTTGATGGTGGATTATTAACTTTTATTTCAAAACGCACGGGAGACTATCACGAAGATATGAATGGGGATGTCTTCGAGGAATGGTTTGTTCAAATGTTGGATCTGATTCCAAAAGGGGCTGTTATTGTTATGGACAACGCAAGTTACCATTCACGGTTACGAGAAGCATTGCCCACAAGTCGTTGGCGTAAAGCAGAGCTTTTGGAGTGGCTTATTTCGAAAAATATTAAGTTTCCAAAAGATCCACTAAGGAAAGAACTTTACAGAATTGCAAAAATGAACAAGAATAAATACAAAACCTACATTGTAGAAGAAATGGCTTCTTCTCGTGGTATATCAGTTCTTCGACTTCCCCCTTATCATTGTGAACTTAATCCCATAGAATTAATATGGGCTCAGGTAAAGGGGGAGGTTGGAAAAAAAAATACTACTTTTAAAATAAACGATGTTGTGAAATTGTTTGAGAGTGCTGTAAGTCATGTTAGTAAGGAAAATTGGACAAACTGTATCGAGCATGTTATCAAAGTAAAGGCAAATATGTGGAAAATTGACAATATTTGTGATGATTTAATCGACCCTATTATTATTAATGTCAACAACGATTCTTCCTCTTCCGAGTCGGATAGAGAATAAAATGTAAGTAATAAATGTATTCCAATAATTATTTCTTTTCATTTTTTATTATATTATAATTTAAAACGTATTTTTTTCACAAAATACACACCACTGCATTGCGTTATTGCTTATCTGCTAATCCTTTAACAATGAAGAAACCCTAAACTTTGCTACAACTGAAACAAATACGGGGTCGATCTACCTGGTTTTTAGATTTACGGAAGAAATGTAATTTAAAGTAAGAGATTTATCAAAAATTTCATGGTGCTCCCTGTAAAGGTTTTGCATACTTAATTAGGGTTTATTACTCCTCGTACTTTTTGTACATACTATATTCAGTTCTTTTCCGGATTTGAATTTGTTTTTGTTTTTCATACGTTGTAGTATATATTATATTTATATTTGTTATTATATTATCGAAGTCAATTTTAGTTACCGTATCAAAAAGAAAATCCTCAATACCTACGATATCTTGTTCGATATTGAATACTTTATATCTATGGTGCTGAATTTAAAAGCACCAAAAAAACTTGTAAATATTAGACGATGATCGAATGTCAATAAACGTCAAAACAAACTGGGGAATTTTACCAGTTGATCTGACAACGTCTTGAAGTTTTGCCAACCAGTTAGCAGTAAATTGCCCTGGCTGTTGAGGATAAATTGTATTTACGGTTGGTAAATTAATATTTATTCTGATAAGCAGGAAAGTAACTAAAAATGACATCATCGTCTTTTTATCGTAAAAACCCTATACAATAAAATTAAAACCCAGTGGTCACTAATAATAAATAAATTTCAATAACAATCAAATCTCGTTTATTACAAAAAAAGTCAACGCCCTGTATCTCATTAACGACACATGTTTATAGGAACTTTTCGTTTTAAAATTGACAATATTAACAATATTTCTCCAACACCCTGTATTTTAATTTAAATTTAAATTACACTTTATGCATTTTTTTGAAAGGTTTCAGCTATGAAGGTGAACTTGATTTGAAAAGGAACTGTAGAACTATTTAGAATACATGAATGCATTAAATTTTCGTCGATATTAAAACTGGAATTAAAATGATATAAAATAATATTTTCATTCGTAATTTGGACATACAAGCTTACGACAAACTTCGGTATATGTGTTATTTTAAGAGATATCAAAAAATTTTATCAACAAAAATAGTAGACGTGTTGAAGGTCCATGTTTTGAAATTATATCGAACTATACAGAGTGCTGCATAACTCCGTTACAAACCAAACATATGATTTTTCAAATGGGAACCCCTGTTTATTATACCGAATTCGGATTGGTAACATTTTTTTAAAGCTTTTGATGTAATTTTTTGCCACGTTATACAGAGTCCAACAAAAGATATCGACACGTTTATGTGAAAATCGTAGGTAAATCAACGCTCTGTAGATTGTTGTACGTTAAAGAAAAAAAATGTATTTTGCCAAACAGAGTTTTGTAATATAATGCTATATCTCCGTATCCTATTAAATTTCAATTATATTCTGTCTTGTATACAGGGTGAACGGAAACTCGAACCTGTCATTTTCTTTCTTATTTCAAATGGAACACCCTGTATTTTATAGCAAAAATAGTATCTTCGATTATGTAACTTTAATTTTTGTCAAGCATTCCCTATACCCAAAGTTTATAAAAACACAGTTATATATTTTGTATTAATTATTGTAAAATATAACTACTGACCTATTAGGTGAAAGCATTAAACGTTGTATGTAACAAAAAGTCCTAATTAATAATAAATTTTAATGAACAATTTATTCTAAACAAAACTAGCCACCAAAAGTATAATCCCAACCGTAATATTAAACTAAAGGTTCAAAATGCTCACCGTTAACATCAATGCAATGCTGCAGAATAGTTCAAATGATTGACTAACATTTCTCAGCATATCAACGTTAGCAGATCGAAATCCCGCACTCATTATCACTTTCATGCCCTCTCTAATAGCCGGGGATTTTATAAACTTATTCCTTACAAGACCCGAAAAAAATAAATATACTTTTGTTAAATCGGGTAACCGAGCTGGCCAATCAGTTGGGCTCCCTCTTACAGCATTGCATTGATGTTAACGGTGGACACTTTGAACCTTTATTTATTAAAATTTATCATTAATTAGGATTTTTTGTTACATACAACGTTTATTGCTTTCACATAATAGATCAATAATAATATTTTACAATAAATATTACCAGTTAACTCTGTTTTTATAAACTTTGGGTATAGGGACTGCTGGGCAAAAATTAAAGTTACATAATCTAAGATTCTATTTTTGCTATAAAATACAGGGTGTTCCATTTGAAAGAAAATGACAGGTTCGAGTTTCCGTTCACCCTGTATATAAGGAAAAATATAATTGAAATTTAATAGGATACGGAGATATTGCATCATGTTACAAAACTCTGTTTGGCAAAATACATTTTTTTCTTTAACGTACAACAAGCTACAGAGCGTTGACTTACCTACGATTTTCCATATCTTATGAAGGACTCTGTATAACGTGGCAAAACCTCGTATCAAAAGCTTCAAAAAAATGTAACCAATCCGAATTCGGTATAATACACAGGGGTTCCCATTTAAAACATCACATGTTTGGTTTGTAACGGAGTTATGCAGCACTCTGTATAGTTCGATATAATTTGTAAATATGGACCTTCAGCATATCTACTATTTTTGTTTGTCGTAAGATTGGTACACCCTGTATAAATAAATATTAATTTACTTCGGAAATAACAAAAGTTAAAAAAAGTAATCTCTTCTTCAATAAAATAAATATTAATTTCAATTCAATTCAAGCATTTTTGTTTCTTTTGTGAGAAATCTTTACCATTAATCTGGGCCACCCAACTAATTTTATTACAGGGCCCCTCAAAGGCACGTTACGCCGCTGTGCGTTTACCATTTTATGAAAATTATTTAGTGCTTATCTTCTAACAGAATTGTTTTGTTGAAAACTAGCAATTAATGATAAAACATAATATTGAAACTACTTGAATACAAAAAATGTTTACGAATAGTGCAAAAACTTTAGTAAATAAACGTATTACCAACACATTTTCATTATTATAGCATAAAAAAATATAAAATTTTCACTTAAATCCTTTACATTACCTTCATCTGACTTTCTAAATGTAAGCAGGACATATCGGGGACAACCTGTATATATTATACGAATCGTAAAACAAAGGAACAGCATTTTATTTTCACAATTCGTAGTGAAAACTGTAAATTTCAACGTCGACATGGTTTGTTCCCTTCCCCTTCTCGAAAAAATATCAAATAATTTGTACTCCACATGAAGTTTTTCAAAAAGGGAATATTTTTATGGGCTCCTCCTACTTAATTTTATACGAGATACCATTTTTTAACAACAATAATTGCGGGAAAATTTTTTTTTTCGCAATTGTAAATATTTTTTAAATGAATAAATAAATATAAAGAAGTATCTTACCATGTACTTGACACTTTTTCATACCGCTCCACACGTGTTGGATTTAAGGCGACTTCCCGCTCGACACCGCGTCCAATTTTTATAACAGAAAGGTACCGCACTCAGCATGGAACTAAATCGTCAATATGCTTATTAACATAATCATCTATTTACCTACTTACATTGGAAGGTAAATAAATACACTGAATATTTCCATATGCGCTTAAACTGATACAGAGTGATTGCACAAGAAATGTTTTTAAAAAAAAAATTGCAATACAAACGAGAAAAATATTATATTGCTGTCGAAATCTTAGGAATATCTCGCAATATATTGCATTTTAAGTAAAATAATTTAATTTTAACCCTTTTTCTACGCCTGTGTCTCATGAAGTCCAGCACCTGTAGCCGCAAATAAACTGTAGATTATCAATAGTAAACTGACTGATGCCTTTAAGAGGACGTTTAGTTAATTAAAAAAGGCTATAGCGAATATACACATAGATTCAAAAGTTTTGCATCACCCTAAATCTCCGAAAAAAAAATGTGTTCATTATAAATGGATCAGAGATTAATCAAATAATTAGTTTTAATAAAAAAAACGTCTATATTTGTCAAAAATTTTTATTATCCAATAATAAACTTGCTTTAAACAGAAAAAGTATTCTTAGAAATTAAATAAATTAAATACAAATTGATTCTTTTTAAAGAAAAGGTTAAGTGAGAACCTGCATGAGAACTTTAAATAAAGAGTATTCCCACCTCTAGAATTTATGCAAGCTTGAAGTCGCCTGCCCACGCTGTTTACCAAATTATTGATATTCTGTTGAGGAATATTTCGCCATTCTTCTTGGGCCGCATGAACAAGCTCTTGTACACTCCTGGGTGGATTTCTGCGTGCTGCCACTGCCCTGGCAAGCATGTCCCAAGCATGTTCTATGGGATTCATGTCAGGAGATAGGGCAGGCCAGTTCAAACGATTGATCCTTTCAGTTTCAAGATACTCATTTACAGCTCTGGTCCGATGAGGTCGGGCGTTATCGTCCATAAAAACGAAGGAATTGCCAACAGCTGCGCTCCATAGTCTCACGTGAGGATGTAGAATCTCTCTGAGATACCTATCACCAGTCATCGTTCCCTCCACATGAATTAATTCTGTGCGATCATTTAACATGATACCAGCCCAAAACATAGCACTTCCTCCTCTGAAGGGTGGCACGGGGCGAGCATGGGCAAGCTAAGCAACTCTCGTTGGATCCCGCCACACACGTATTCGATGGCTATCTTGTACCAAGCAAATCCTTGTCTCGTCGGAAAAAAACACCGAATTCCAAAATTCTTCAGGCAAGGCCGCGTGTTCTTGAGCCCACTGTAGTCGGCGAACTCTGTGCTCAGGTTGTAGTCTGAGAACTCTTATTGGTCGGCGACACCTCAAACCTGTCGCAAGTATTCGTCTTCGTAATGTCGAGATCGATACTTGAACTCCCAACGCATGTCTCACATCTCTTTGGACTCTTTGGAGTGCTGGTATTGCCATGGTAAGGTTTCCTCGGATAGTTAAGTGGATATAGCGGTTCTGCCGCTGATAACTAACACGCCTTCTACCGCTTCTAGGTCTATCACGAAGAGAATTGGTCTGGAGATACCGGTTCCATACACGAGATACATCACTTTGCCAAACGCCAACTCTGTTTGCCACGAACCTTTGAGAATGACCTTCTTCATCAATCTCACTTATGACTTGACGATTCATGTTTGCACTTAAAATCGTAAAAATTAAATGCCTTGAATGTTAAAGTGATCGCACTAAAAATGTTATCTTACAAACAAACTGTAAACATATTGCAAAAAATATGGAACATATTGAAATGGTAAACATTGATAAACAAGCCAACAAAAAATTGTTAGTGCAAAAAAATTCCTTCGCATCCGAAGAAGGTGATGCAAAACTTTTGAATGTGTGTAGTTAAGGAGGCGAGGTCGCTAAAAATGGCGAGCGCCGTTGAGACCTATCAAAATCGAAAGATGAAGTAATTTCGAAAAGAAAAGCTCGTATGGTAAAAACCATTTTAGCGGTGGGTACGGCGTGTACGGTTTTTTAAAAATGTAAAAAAAAGGTACTTGGGCATTCTCGAGCGCGTCAGATATTCAAACTACGTATGCCCCAAGTGCCTCTAATAACAGCGGTATACTAATCTGCCGGTTTGAGTGGTGGGGATATAAAGTATGTAATCAAAAATCCGAGAAAAAAAAATTACTCTAGCGCGTCAGATTTTCGGAAGGGGTGTTAAGTAGGCCCCAAGGAAGCTCCCTTTAATTTAAAAAAAAGGGACGATTTCGGCGTGACGATAAGTTACGACAAATTTTTGAAAATGCAAACAAAGTTCTTTTGAAATACTCAAGCGCGTGAGATTTTCATAGGGGAGGTTTAACTCGGTATCCTGAAGGCATATTTTCTTAATCTGACAAAAATGTTGGTGGGTTCTCTTAATCTGACCGAAAAAGGTCAGTATTACATGTTTATGGCACATTCCTCTTTTTTGCTTCAATTCTTCACTTCGTTTTGCTTACGGTACGTCCAAAAAATAATTTGAGGATCAACAGGCTATTGAATAATATAAATAAATGAAACTGTACATGTTAATAATACTTTTGTATACAGATACACGTAACTTTTTCCGAGTCCACGAAAATTGTCGAGAAGCTTTAGGAAAAAAAAAGAGATATAATGAAAGTTGTTCCATATCAATTTTTTTAACACCCTCCGTTTTCGAGATATTATACTCAAAAAAACGGGAATTTGAGTTTTCATGATGCTTTAAGTCCAAAAGTTTTAAGTTTGGACAAAAATGTAAAGAAACATTTTTTGTGTAAAATGAAATTACCTTTTTTTATTTAAAGTTTTTTTGCAAAATCTATCGTTCACGACTTTTTTTCGGAAGACGAAATGGCTCCTCCACACTTCCACACATTTTTCAATAAACATATTTATGTATTTTCTAGTTCTATGGTCAAGGCTGGTCCCATTAAAACTGATATATAATGACAACCTATCAATCAATGATTTGTCATATGAATATTATACTAAGAATTTATAGTTTAATTTAAACAATAATAATTATATGAGTAGTAATTGTTTTGTTGCAATTAACTATTAAAAAATATTGTTCGTGACGACTTTTCTAATAACTTGGAAGTGATAATGATGTAAATTTTATGAAAAAGTTGAAAATTATTACTTGGAAGCTATTCAAAAAATATGTACAAGATAATAAAAAAATGTTGTTGTCAAAGGTAATACCTAGTATAATTCTATTATAACGGCTTACAGAGTCTTTGAAGATCAAAGAACAAGAAAATCAAAGACCAAAGACCGTTTACAAAGACGCAACAACTACTTCCCTGGCTTTATGCCACGGAGGACGTTGAATTACACTTCGAAATTAAATGCGGTTGGTATATCTGCAAGATAGAACTGCAATGTTTTTCTTATTTATTTGAACTGTTTTTACCGTGGGATAAAATTATACACTCACTATGGCTAATTACTATTGATTTATTAAAGAAACTCTTACACACTATAATAAACTTAATTTATATACATAGTACTAAATGTCTACTAATTTATCTACTCTTGGTATAATAATTGTCCTAATTTATCTTCAACACTATTTATATTCACTATCGGTTCACTCACTGTATACTGAACAACTCCCCGACTCACTCAAAAACCCGCGTATATATAGTCCTTCGTAACTCCAGAACCTTCTTGAATATACCACCTCTGCCTATACTTTATAATTCGAGAACATTCGCGATAAACCATTGTATGGCCTGGTACGCTTTGAGTCTGAATATTACCTGCGAAAGAACCTTTCTAGAAAGGTCGCATTCATAGTTTGCGACAGGACCGGATTCTGAATCAGTGAGTTCGTAATAGAAGTAACCATTTTAGTTCGCCACTCGAATCATCTATAGACCGGTTTCGGCGTATTTGCACCTCATCAGTATAAGGTAGATGCATAATTCTGCTAAATATATCCACAGTTTTTTTGTAAAATTTTTTTTGATATCTTTGACTGAGCTTTATCACACTAATCAATCACCCTGTATCTCCTAACATGAAAAAGTGATAGAAAATTTGCAGTGACAGATCCCATTAAACAGGGTGGAGAACTTGAAAGTTATGTTGTGAACTGTATCTGTACCAAACAAGAAATAACCAATCTTCCATTTCAAAAACACACTACACTTTTTTTTTATTATATTTCTTTATTAACAATTTCTTATAACTAACAACAATCATATGTATATTTTAGCCAGAAAAAAATGCATATTTTTTATAAATAAATAAAAATTAATCCGATTTTTGGAATTTTACAAAGACGCAAATATTTTGTTATCTATATCTGTTCCATATTGTAAAGCAATAAAAATTAAATCAATTACATTGTCCTTATTTCCAATATAACGCAAACACTTAATTTTTTTGCTTTTTACGAATATCACCAAAGTATACACTTGGTAGAAGGATTCATGTTGCTTCCTACAGGACAATTAAATGCTTGTGAAAATTCCTCCATATTCGACACGACACCGTTAACTCGATATTTCGATCTGCTGTGTTTGTCATTGTGCATTTTTTGGAGGTAATCGAGAGACGGGTTATTACACCACATCTGAAACAAATTTTGTTTGTTAACGATTTTTATGGAAAACTAACAGTATTTTCTATATGTAATTCTAATTATTTCTCATTCTTTTCAATTCTCTCCCTCTCTCTATATTTCCCTCCCATTCTTTTTATTTCTTGTGTTCACTTTTTTCACTTATAATCTTCCTTCGTTCGTTTCTCTCACTTTCTTCCTCTTTCCTTTTGTTTTTCTGTTTCACTCTTTCTTCGTTATCCCTTTGTTTGCTTTCTCTTCATTTTTCTTCCATTCTATTACTTCCACTTTCTCTGCTTCGTCCATATACTATTCTTTCCACTTATTCGGTATCCTTTTTCCGTTCACTTTCTATTTTACATTTTCTCTTTCTTTTTTATTGTCCATTCTTGCGCCATTTCATATATTTTCCTTATTTATTTTTCTGTTTGTTTCTTTCTTAAGCTTTTTCTTTCTGCACTACTACTCCTTTCTCTTCACTTTGCTTTCATTCTGTGCCTTCCACTCTGTCTGCTTCTTCATTTTTCTTTATACCAGGTATTCTATTTATTTCGTTTCCATTTTCTCGAGCCCTTTCTTTTTTACATTTTTTATTATATCTCTCCTTATTTTTTCCGTCTTTACCTTCTTTTTAGGTATTTCCTTTGTTCACTTTCTTGCTTTTATATTTTTTTCTGTTCCTCTTTCGTAAATTTTTCTTTCGTAAATTTTTTCTATTTCTTTCTTCTATCCGTTATATCTCTTCACTTTCATTTAGTTTTTGTTTCTCTTTTTTTGCTTCCTTTCCTCCTCCCTTTATTCCTATTTCCTTCTTCTTGATTTTTCTTCAATTTAATTTTTTCCTATCTTTCACTCCCATTTTTAATATATTGCTTGTTATTTTTTTCTTTCGTTAACCTTCTTGCTTCCCCTTTTTATTTCTCCCTCTTCCTCTTACTAGATATTTCTGTATTTTATGTTCTCTTTCCCATTCCCTTATTTCTTTTCAATACCATTCTTCTCTCTCTTCCTATTATCTTTCAATCAACTTCTGTAACTTCCTCTATCGACTCTCTTCATTTGAAACATACTCGAAAACAAATTGATTTTTTTTAAATAAAAATCACTCACCGTTCCGAATCCTATAAAAAATAACTGCTCCGGTGTAAAATTTTTCGTACCATTAACTGTTTTGTCATTTTTCATCATTTCTTTCATCGCCTTGTATGCTTCACGTACACCACCATTATCAGCTATATTTTCATTGATCGTATTACTTCCATTAACCTAAAAAATAAACTAAATATAATTTAGCAAATTGGTTTCCCCATAATGTGACGGGATCCCATAAGCAACGTTTAAATTATTTCCAAACAATATCTCTTTACTGCTAAAGCTTATACAGATGTGGTCACTTTTATACCGACCATAGCCAGTGGTACCCCCATACATTTTCTTGAGAAAAACACTTAAAGCAGTTTGTTGGACCCATTCAAAGATAAGCTGACTCAATTTTTTATCGTTCAAAAAGTGGCCAGAATTGTAGAAAACCATATTCAACAAAATACCAACATTCACCTTTTCAGCTCTACAACTCAAAAACTGTTGATTGGAGAGCGTTTGCTCAATGGAACTTTTTTGCAGCAAATTTGATTCTCTACAAAAGCTGTACTTTAATTTAGTCAAAGAAAATTTTTTTAATACCCAAAAATGGACTTGAAACCAATAAAAAATTTTACCGTGCTATTGTTTATATCGAAAATTGAATTTTTGAAAGAAAAGCCTCCAACTGACTTGTTATTCAGACTCTATGTTTACTGTTATTTTTTTACTGTGTATAATTATGTAATTGTAAATTTTAAAAATTGTTCATGTTATTATTTTTGTTTCATAATAATACTTAATGGAAATTATTACCCATTATTGTGATCATTACTATATCCACATTGTTTATAAATAATAGTTTTTGTGACCTTTACAACAACTACTCTAAACAATAATATAATAATTATATAGAGTTTGCTGTACCTTGATTTCCGGCAATATTTGTTATTTTATTGAAAAATAATTTGTTAATTTAGAGATAGTATACAGTACGAGGGATGAAATGACATGAAATGTCAGTAAGTGCAGTGTCATGTCTTTTTGCAGGAAGGAGCTAGGCATTGTGTTTCAATATAATCTAGATAACTCGGTATTGGTACGACCTGACCTAATTAAAGATCTTGGTGTTTATTACGATCCTAAACTAACTTTCACTGCGCATATTGATAAAATCACTGCAAGCGCTTATCGCATTCTCGGATCCGTAATTAGAAACATGAAACTATTTAAATCTTTTACTACAATGAATTCACTGTTTTCTGCATTTATACGGACCAAACTGGAATATGCCAGTGTTATATGGAATCCTATTTATAATATACATATTTCTGCAATCGAACGTATCCAGAGGCGCTTCTTTAAGTCTGCATGTTTCATTCTGGATGGTTTGTATCCGGCGCGGAATATATCGCAACAGTACTTTTATGATCGATTTGGTGCACACAGTCTGCTGAGAAGGCGGTCAATGTACTCTGTATTATTTTTATATAAAATTATACACCAGAAATTAGACTGTAATGATCTGGTTGCCATGTTAGATTATCATGTTCCTAGGTTTAATTCCCGAAATAATCAACTGTTTTTTCAACGAACTAATATATACAAATCTTAACCTCTACAGTTTCTAATTGAAAATTATTCTAATATAGAAAAAGCTGTTGACATTTTAAACTGCAGCCAATCGTCAATTAGACGTTATTGTTTAGAAACCTAAATCTATCTTAGATGCGAAACAACTTTTAATAACTTTTTTTTTTTCTCTTCTATTTTATATTTTGATTCCAATTGGTGCTAGTTCAATTTATGATATTTGTGTAGTTTGAGCATACATAATTATTGTAATGTTTTCTTATATATTGTGATAGTTTTTTTTTGTTGTAAATTATCGTATGTTATTTTTCTAACTACTACTAACCTTATCCTGTAAATTGGGTATCTCCCGTAGGATATTGTAAATAAATAAATAAATAAATAAATAACTTCTGCTACATAATTTTGTATACCATGGAGATTGTCTTCAACGTATTCGCTGCTTGAAATTACCTAACAAGATGAAATTATTTGAATAAAAATGCCGTTAGTTTAAAATTCGCGCCCAACCAAAAATGACTGATGACATAACGAGTACGTTCATAATATATCGAAAACTATAGTATATTATTAAACGAGCAATTTATGATAGCCCTCGCCTGCGGCTCGTGACGCAAACGTCACCCATCGTGAATTATGGCCATAAATTGCGAGTAGAATACTATACTTTGTCCACGACACTTAATTTATTTATTAATAAATAAAAGTCAGTAGCGATTTGGCATATTACCACAGAGTACACCAGGATGGTGTACTCTGTGATATTACTAACCTCAAAATGTTGTGGCAGCTACTTCAAATACTTTGACATATATAGAGATGGGCGATACGGTAGAAAGTATCAATACAACGTACCGTTATAAATATATTGTTTTGAAATACTTAATATTAGAAAATATCGTTATGAAAAGTATCAATACTAAAAATTACAATATTTTATAGATACGATATATGTCAGAAACAAATTTCCTGAACAAAATACACAGATTTAATAGTTTATTTCATATTGTAACCCCATCTCTAGTCGGGAATTATGAACCATAATACACTACAGTGTATTATGAACCATAATTCACGACAGTTGATATATGGGTACCATATACCTTTAGTTAGGAGGTAAAATATTGACTTATTATTAGGTGGTCGTGGACAAAAAGTGTATTTGTCAGTCAGACGACGGAGTAGAGACGACAGTGCGTTTGTGAATTATTTTTCTCCACGACTAAATAATAACGCACAAATTATTTTTACATATTTAGCTGCATAATGATATAAATTCTTCACAGCAGTGAATAATAAAAAGAATTCACTCTCATTAGCCAATCACATTCTATTATTATCAGAATTCACGCTAAAATGAATAAAAATGAATAAATCAAATCGTCTCTTTAAAACGTCAAATCAGAACGCAAATCGTTTCTGACAGCGCGTCGTTTGAAACGTCAAAATAATTATAAAATCATAATTTTACGTATTATAAGAGAAAAAAATGGACAACAGTAGCGATAGTGAATATGTACGCCTCCCGGAATTAATTTCATTTATAAATGTAAGGGTTCCGATTAAAAATATGAGTTACGTATATATGTATATATATATATATATATAATTTAATGAGAAATATTTGCCAACTATTTGGTATTATTGTCACATGCCCAAAAAAAAACTCCCATATATATATATATATATATATTTACTCTTTACATTTTTATAAATATGCTCTATAGCCTAGTGGTGGTTGGCGCGGACGATCGAGGTTCGATCCTCACTGGAAGTTTTTTTCTTTTTAGCCGTTTAGAAAGTATAGTCTTTTACTTGTCTAGAATGGCTATTATTCACTTGGATGATTCCAAAACTCACTCGCTGCGCTCCCTCGTTTTGGAAACATCATCCGCGTGAATAATAGCCATCATTCTGCACTCGTTGAAGAATATACTATTAATTGTTGTCCTAAATTTGGGTAGTAGTTGAAAAAATTGTATATACACCATGGTGTTGAAGACATTTATAAACATCGCACCTAATTCAGCTCGAGGCAAACCCCCTCGCGAAATAATCTTGGTGCTGGGTTAATAATAATAGTCTTCACCTTGGTGTATAATATACTATTAAAAAGACTGTCTTCGACATGTACCTAACAGTTTAATCTTGCCAAAATGTATTTAATATATGAAATAACGTTGCATTGTGTGTTTTCTATTGTTTTCGACTTCATTCGGCGTACTTATGTACGTGTTTTTAACTGTATTTGAGTTATAAGTTCCCTATTTCAAATATTATACCGAATATCCTAGTATTTCGTACTAAAAACCTTGGACGCTCATCATTATACTTACATATTCTTGTATCTCCGGTTCATAAAATTGATTATATTCGTCTACGAAGCAGTTGGCTTTTAATTTGAAAGCATTGGTAGTTTCACTACTCCACCACGGTTCTACTACACCATCAGCGTTGTAAATCATGCCGCTGCTGTCAAAACCGTGGGTCATCTCGTGTCCTATAATACTACCTATTCTTGCAAAGTCCACTATTCTAATATAATCGGGTGGAAGAGAAGAATTAGTTTTGAAAATTTGGGAAAGAAAAATATTTTTAATTTAAAAGAAGAATATAGGCAAGTCCACGTGATGAATCTGAAGATAAACTAGCATTGTTTGCACAAAACGTGTTATTGCTTGGGTATTTTAAAAGCTATAGAGTTATAATACCCTTCTTGGTGTGCGTCATCGATTGTTGATGTCCTTCTAGCACATTACGTTGAAAGAAATGGAAAAAAGGCAGGTCTGTGATTAATCCTTATGAAAATATCACAATAATGAACCGTTTAAATGTATTACAAACGTTAACCCTATATATCATCGGGAGAAATTACATGATTCAAAATAGGATGCAGACGTACCTTTCGTAGCGGCACTGTGTCTTATGTCCCTCTGACAGTTCTCGTCAGGTCTGGACATGCCGAAAACCCGGATATACGTCACAAACGATGACGCACACCAAAAAGGCTATTGTATGAACCATAAAATCTATCCAAACAATTTTTTATCCTCAGGGCCAAGGGCCACTGTCTTTAGTGTCATCTTCTCATTTGGTGGACATGCCCTATCCATACTTACTTGTTTTTATTTCCGAATAATATGGAATGTAACATGGCTATTGGAAAAACTTAAAAAAAGCCATTGTTATTATATAATAAAGATAAATAAATTGAAATACTCACTTATTTTATTCTGTGGTGGATTGTAATATGCATTTACTTCAAACGGTGATTTTTCCCAACTAAAAATAATGTAACATAAGTTAATCTCAACAAGACTACCTTGCCCAGTTGATTATTAATTCGGCAATATGAAGCAGTACGTCAGTTTCTACGACTTTTATTGTAAACATGACAACATAGCAACTCAGAAGTTTTGGATACATTTTACGCGCTACCCGTAAAATTTTTGAATACTTTGAAGCTACGAAAATGTCCAACATTAAAGAATATGAAGATAATTCTAAAAGAGATCGGAAAAGAAAACTTCATGAAGGTCGTCCGAGGAATTAAAAATGAATGGGTAAAGAGTGTGTAGTCAAAGTTTCCAGATCTCGTAAGATGCAGTCATCGCCTTCAAAAACCCTATTTTGAATGTACCAACAAGCCAGTGGTATAACTGCTTCAATGATTCAAAATGATGCAAAAATGCATTCACTAAAATGTGGTTATCTCTAAAACCTTCAAGATTTGGGGATACTAACAGATATACCTTTTTTTATGTAATGATGTAGCTTTGATTATTTTTTACAAAAGTAGCGCTAATGTAAAAGGCAAAAAAGTTTTGCGTACATTTATCCCGCACACGTGGTCTATGTGGCGCCCTCTACAAAATACACCGGAATAGGTACAAAATTATAATTTTTTATATCCAAAAACCCCCAACCTCAAATTTTTGTGCATATACGTCAAAAAGCGTTGAAGTTATTGTAAAAAACGAAAATTAAAATTTCACGTTCAACACCCTGTATCTCTCTTAATATCAACATCTTATTAAGGCTAGTTGGTTTAAATCGCAATATTTTGAAGTGAAGATTGTACTGTACTTCTATTTAAAGACCACCCTGTATATTCAAAATATAACTTACAATGTTCTGTCTCTCTTCCCGACTTGTGAAATTTGATAAGCATTCTTAAAAGCCTTTAGTTGTATAGAATTTCCATAATTATCCCAATTGCAAATTCTCAAATTTTCATAAAATTTATCCAATCCATCTTTGTCGTAAGAAATATCCGGATGACCCAGTATGATTATCATATTATCAAATTTCTTCAAAGCCATTTCTTTAGACTCTTCATCCATCCAAGAATTATTTTTTAAAATATCTCTGAAAGAATCTTGCAGATATTTTATTAATTCCAGAGCCTGTAAACGAAAAAATATTTAAGTCAAATTTAGAGGGTTTATGTAGGTAGCTTCTATCTTACTTTTGTGTAATCGTTTACGTTGAAATAACGTAATTGGTATTCGTAAGCCGTAGCGAAACTTATACTTGCTGTATCAGATGCATCTATTAATTTCCTAGTGCAATACTCCCATCTAGAATAAAGATACAAGTCCAAAATTTCTATAGTCTGTTCATACTTTTAGTAAAATAATATCATCGAAAGGAATTTCTCAGAAGGGGTCTAGTGCTTCAATATAAATATGAACAGACTTTATTTAATATATGAGGTGTTTATACAGGGTGTTTTCAAATGACACTTACAACGTTTGCATCTAGATACCGCTCGTAAAATTGGATTGAGGGGTCCAGCCTATTTTCTTCTCGAAATAAAGCCATGAAAATTTAGATGTTTTATCTTCTGTACGTTCCTTGTAGCATTACTTATTATTTTTCTCTTATTTTTTTGGAACGCTACCGAAACGTCGGAATAAAAAATATAAAAACATTATTGTGGTTTGATTCCCAAAAAAATAAGAGAAAAAAGATTAAATGTTTTAAATTTGATAACTTTAAAATTTATAGATAAATTTATTTGACATTTGGCAAATTGTTTTTAAATGTAAAAGGGCATAATATTTTGATTGCAAAACATTTTTCAATTTTTTATCCAGTGGTGTACATTTGGAAGAATATGTCACCTTTTTCCTCCCATTTTTCACGCCACTGGCATTTGAAGCAATTTTTATTTAATTTTGTATTCCTCAATGGTTTTCACGTGAAAAACGTGTAACCTTTACGTATCAAAAAATTTGTAGTTTCCAAGATATTTAATGATTTCATGAAGTCTGCAAGATCACTTTTTAATAGTTAATTTTTTTTAATTTTCTTGTATTTTTTTCAAAAACAATTAAGTACTTATGGTTGGAATATGTAACAGGTACCAATTTATGAAACAGAAATGCATCTAAAACATTCGGAGAAGATTGTTCAAAATATTTTGTGAATTTATTAATAAAAGAATTAAGCAGCCAACAATTCCAAATTTTGTTCATACATCATTTGCAACGATTTCTCATTTAAAATCGCATACCTTGGAATGACTGGCGATTGCCGGAAATAATTGCTGTAGCTGCATGAATTCTTTTTTTTTCTTTTTGTTGAAAAAAGTCAGAAATTAGGACAAATATTTTCAACAATCTTCTCCCAATGTTCTAGATGCATTGCTATTTCATAAATTAGCTCCTGTTACACATTCTAACCATTAGAAGTTTTGTAGTTATTGAAAAAATCCAAGAGAAATATTTTTTTAATTTAATTATTATTAAAAAGTGATCTTGCAGACTTCATGAAAACATCAAATATCTTGAAAACTACAAATTTTTTGATTTGTAAAGGTTATGCGTTTTTCACGTGAAAACCATTGAGGAATACAAAATAAAATAAAAATACTTTCAAATGCCAGTGGCGTAAAAAATGGGAAGGGAAAGATGACATATTCTTCCAAATGTACACCACTGAATTAAGAATTGGAAAATGTTTTTTAATCAAAATATGCCCTTTTACAGTTAAAAACAATCTGCCAAATGTCAAATTTATTCATCCATATTAAAGTTATCAAATTAAAACATTTGAATTATTTTGAAAAGTGAAAATAGGCTGGACCCCTCAATCCTTACATCATTTTGTCCAATTTTACGAGAGGTATCTACATGCAAACGTTGTACGTGTCATTTGAAAACACCTTGTATATTTGTTTGGTTACCTTGGTAAAATGGAAACCTTCATACTGCTCAGATAGTCCTCCATAAATTGTCTTGATTCGCTATCACTGTCCAGTGCTAAATGTGTAAAAATCCTCATCATCACAAAACTTTTAACGATTTGCTCTTCAGTGGATCTTACTATATTTAAAATCCCACAAAGCAGTTCTTCCAGACCAGTATACGACATCACCTGCGTCTCGTTGGTTATTTTTATGCCTGTATTTGAGAAGATACGTTGTATGAATTCTACCCAATCTAACTGAAATAATATAATAGCTATTTATGTAACCAGTTATGAAATGTATAATTTTGTGTATCGAGTGAAATTTTTGCGACACGAGCGAACTCCGCGTAGCGGGACGAGCGAGGTCCCGTAAAATGACACGAGTTACACAAAAAAGCATTTCATAACGTCTTTCATACAAGATTTTATCCATTTTTGACAAAAAGAAAATTTAATTTACCTATCAATAAAGCATTTCATACGTTTCATACAAGATTTTATATAATTTTGACAAAAAGAGAATTTATTTTATGTGAGTCCTTTTGACAAAAAGAAAATTTAATTTATTTTATGTGTTTTTTAACAATTTTTAATTAATTTTCTTGGTCTCTTAGTTAAATATACTAATGTTACATGCGGCGTACAACCAGTTGGCATTAATACAATAATTGGTAGTCTACCAAAAACTATTGCCCAGTTTTTGAAGTTACCAAATACTATTCTATTTATGGGACACTGCTTCAGAAATTCGTCGGCTACCTTGTTGGCAGATTCTAGTGCCGACATTTTAAAGTTAAAACAACATGGAGGCTGGAAGTCCAGCACGGTAGCGAAGGGCTATGTAGAGAACTCCATAGAAAATAAGAAAATGATTGCCACTGACATTCTTGGTGAATCAAGCATCAAGATCAGTTATATAATTTATCAATTAGGTACTGTCAAAACTGACAATTATTTCATTATTCAAACTGACAATTACCCCATTATTTTAGTTCAATAGTATTTTAAGATTTATAAACATTGGAAACAACATTATTAAGGACACAGTTATTTAAAGTAAGTCAATGAATAAGTAAGTGAATACTTCATGGTAACAATACTTCTAACACCATTTGAATCCACTTTAATATTGTCAAAGGTAATACCACGAGTGCTTCAAATTTTATCGATAATTTTTTCTTTTTCACGGAAACTTGTTTATTTGGCAAAAATATGAAAACAAACCGATTGATACAATCACGAGTACGTTAGGACGAGGGATTTTATCTAAATTCGGTTTGTTTGAATGTTTTTGCCTCAAATAAACAAGTTGGAGTGATGAAAATAAAAAATTATGTGATAAAATTTGAAGAGCGAGTTGTATTTGGGAAGATTATTTTTTTAAATACTTAATTTAAAATGTATTTAAATGTATTAAATGTTCAATATTCTCTTGGCACTGAATTGGTTTGTGTTCATTTTTCAATGAACTTCGAAGCACTTTTAGTTGTCAATAATGACAAATTCAAAGTAAAATTTGTAAATGTAAACAAGGTATTATTGATGAGGAAGCAGAATTATCAGTATAATCCCGAATGATTGGCTAGTATAATGTATTGCTATTGGCTGAAACCACCAAAATGTCAGATTTTGACAAGTGAAAAAAATAATCACTAGTTATACCACTAGAGGTCAAAAAATTTCCGGATTTAATTTGACCTCGTGTGGTATTTGGTAAGAAAATTCCACACCAAATGTGTTTCCAACAACATCAATTTTAGTCTTTATCAAGTTCTTGCAAAACAGGTTTTGTCAACTTGATTATTCAGTTACCATGGCAACTCAGTGAAACTCTAAACTAGAAATTATTTCTGTCAAAAATTTGTCAAAACAGCACGACGTAGAAAAATGTCTCGCTTCGGTCAAGAAAGTAAAGAAAATATTCGCCAGATTATTAAGCAGTTGACACCAGCGAATACTAGACAATCGAAGGTAAGTGTATGGAAGCAGTTTATAAACTTTTGCACAGAAAAAGCGTATGATTTCGATAGAGCGGATATACCTGTGGAAGAACTGGCGCTCATTCTTGAAGACTATGCCTTCAACATGAGAAAAAATAACTCCGAAGACTACAAGGAGAGTGTTATCAAAGTTCTATGGAATTCTACAGCTAAGCAGTTGCAGGAATATTTTTTCGAAAGGTATAATCGCAAATTTAATCCATTCTCTGACATAGAAATGAAGGAGCGGCAGCAACAATAGAATATTTTGTGGAGGAAATTGACAAGCAAGGGAAACCAACAGGACGCATTGAGTATAACCCGGTTTTCTCCAAGAGCACTCAAGGCGGTTCAAAGAGAATGGCCGACAGTAAGTGGCTTGTACCGAATACAGTCAATGAAGAATTATGCCCAGTAAGACTGTTCAAAAAACTAATAAGCAACCGAGACCAACTCATCAAAACTAATCGTTTATTTTTAACTCCAAATCCAAACTGGCACCACCCCAATTCCAAAGGTTGGTACAAGAACAGCCCGGTTGGACAAAATACAATATCTTCCTGGTTCAAATCGGCTGCAACAGTGATTGGAATCGATGTCAACAAGATCAAGGTAACAAATCATTCTGCGAGGGCCACTGCTGTTTCAACTCTAGCCAAAACGGGAATTGGAGAACAGCAATTAATTAAAATAACAGGGCATGGTAGCAGTCACTCCATAAAACCATATGTGCAAATTGACTCGGGCCATCATCAGGATATAATTGACGCAATGAGGTCTGCTTAAACTTCTGCAAAGACAGTCCAAGAATCTCTAAATCAAGAGCAAGCAACTTCGAATTAACCTGCCATAGTATACAATAATTGCGTTTTTAATATAAACATCAATCATAATGGTCCATGAATTTAGAAAACATTTAAGCTTTTTGTTGAAATTAATCAAAATTATTATGTAAACAAATAAAAATTAGATTGTCAAAAAAATATTCCGTCATTATAAACGTCAAAAAAATTTCCAGTATAATTCGCTGTTGGGTACCCACCAGGAAAAAAATTCCGATAAAATTCATCCGTTGCTATGGTGATCTGACAGAAATACACGTTGTGATTGGTTAAAAATCACAAGTGTGGAATTTTCAGTATAATACCGAATGATTGACTAGAATAATGTATTGCTGTTGGTTAAAACCACCAAAATGTCAGATTTTGACAAGTGAAAAAAAAATCGTTGTAATTGAACATTTTATTAAATATTCTGAAAGCGCGGAATTAGATAAAACGTTGTACGTAAACACGTTATGAAGAGAGCGACATTGTTCAACTCGCGTAATTTGCAGAGCTCGCTAGCGCTAGCAAATATTACGCTTGTTGAACAATATCGCTCTTTTCATAACTAGTTACATAAATAACTATTCTTACATTTGGATCTTCTAATCTAATAATAATTGACGTTATTCATAGGCGCAACTAGCATAAGGCTTTTGGGGCAAGTACTCACCATTCGCTTTAATTTCTTATTTAGGTACTTTAGGGGTTGGTCGGTTGAGGGGGTGGCTTTGCGGCTATTTAGAGGGGTTTAGCCCCCAACCCCTAGTTGCGCTTATGACGTTATTATTTCATTTAAAAAAGGGAGTCCAGTTCAAAATTTCATATAATTAAAGAAATAAATCACTTGATGCCAAGTCGGAACTGCAAGGGGGATGCTCATACTTACTTTTAGTGTTTTATTAAATTGTCTTTCAGTCCATTCGTTCAATAATTTTAACGATACAGAATACGTACTACCACCTGTAATTTTCTCCACGGTTATATTTTGCAAGGACTAGAAATTACGAAAAATATGTATTAATATAATCTCGGAAGTTTTTAAATTATATACGTACCCCTCCAGTAAAAACTCCTCTGGTAAAACTAACCACGGGAGCTAAATTTTCGAAAACTTCGTCGTCGCTCAGTATACTTTGGTTAGCATCGCGAATTTTCAAAGACATTTTTCGTAAAAATATATCGAACGGTTTAAGATTCCTTTTGGACCTTCTACGAGATTCTCCCAATGAGGAGAAAGCTGCTTCTATAAACTGCTCGTAGGGGGCTTCGTGTTCTGCTCTAATTTGAGAAGGTGTTAAAGAAGATGAGTCCAAACTTGATATCTATAGAAATAATTTTATAAAAATAAACGTAAATTATATTTATTTCTCTATACTGTATTTGAAAATCAAGAGAGAGTAAATTCCCAGAAATGTTTTGCAGTTATCAGTGTTAAAGGCAGTAAACCATAGACGTGCGTTTTCAAAATTAAATTAATATGGAAATAGAAATATTTAATTTGTTTTAGTTATTTATACCTAGATTACCAATTTTAGATAGATAAACATAATTCGTAAGTAGTAATTTAATTTGGGTAAAATGAAGAAAAAGTCAATATTATTTTAGGCATTTTGTTTTAGGCATATGTTTATTTACAAAATATGTATATAATATGTACAGATAATTACAATTATTTATAAATTAATATGAGGAGCTAAAAAAACAATTAAGTAGGTATATGAGAAAAAAAAACCAACCGCAAGGATAAAATTTGACGAGCAACATGCAAAAAATACGACAATATTAAATCTTAAAAAATAAAAATCTAAAAATAAAATTGAAGTACATAAATTAATAATTTTAAAGTTATGGTTCCTCGCACTCTGTGTCAGAAGATTCACCATCTGATTCTAGAGAAATTACAATGGACTCTATAGTAATATCAATTATGTTATCTAGCTCCCACATTTTTTTTTCTATTTCTGTAACGTGTCTAATACATTTTTGCCAATTTTCACTTGTTACTTCAGATATTGCCTTATTGAAGAGATTTTTAACATCTGATAATTTAAAAGTAGTGTTATTTCTGGCAACATAACCTTGAACTTGAGCCCATATCAATTCTATCGGATTCAGCTCACAATGGTAGGGTGGTAAACGAAGGATTTCAATTTCTCGTTTTTTGGCTATCTCCTCAATATTATATTTTTTTATAATTTTGCTTATGTTTTTTAGCAATAGTTAACAATTCTGCCCTCAAAGGCTAAATTTTTAGAAGATAACCATTTTGCAATTTCATCCTTTTTCCATTTAGTGGTTGGTAAAGGTTCAAGTAATCTGGAGTGGTAACTTGCATTGTCCATTACAATAACCGATCCTTTTGGTATGAATTGAATCATCTGTTCAAAATATTCCTCAAACACGTCTCCATTCATTTCTTCGTGATAATCAACGGTTTTTTTTTATTCAAATAAGAGTAAACCATTCTCAAGAAAACCGTTTGTACTGCCTATATGACCAATAATTAGTCTTTTACCTTTTCCTATAGGTTCCTTAACACCAGTAGTATATCCTTCTAGAAAAGCTTGATGGGATGATTTTATATTTTTGTCTTTCCAAACTCTTCCTACACAATGTCCTTCATTAACCCATGTTTCATCTAAATAATAAATGTTTTTATTTTCAGCTTTAACTTGTTGTATTCTTCTGAGGTACTGTCTTCTCCAACATACAATTTCTTCAGAATCAATTAGCATTGAGTGTCTGCCCATTTTTTCAAATTTAAAGTTTAACTCATGTAACATTTTCTATAGTTTATCCCGGCTTATTGTGGGTAAATCAACATCATTCGTAATGGCTTGCAAAACTTTATCTAAAGTTGGTATTTGCTTGTTTATAAAAAATGAGTGAACAAGCTTACGA
>CAJUYH010004563.1:0-26679 GCA_910591685.1 Galerucella tenella
TACTATTTATTTGAGCATGTATGATATTACTGTAGGAAAACAATATTTAATCTTAAGTTTAGTAGTGGTTGCATGGAAGAGCGCTACTTATCTGGTTGCGTCTTCTATGAGAACATCATCTAAGAGTGAACGTCTCCTTTGCTTGTATTGTATTATTTTTACAACACAGCAATAAAGTCAATTATTATTAATATTTTTATTATGTACTCCTGACAATGCGAATGTTATTTATTGATTTTATTTAAAAGAAATTAAAACTTCCAATATATCGTTCACTTTCACTTTGTTTCACAAATTAACTGGTCGAACAAACTTATTTCTGAGAGTTAATTAATAGAAAATAGAAACCACTCTTACGTTGAATGCGCTGCACTCATCTCATTCAAATATTCTCTTTTAAAATATAATCCTATCGAAAATAAAGCTGCAACGATTATGGAGAATATCCCTGTTTTCGTATATTTCTTCAATAGCCACAAAATAATAGGGGAGATCAAGAACAATTGCATATCAACGTTTATATACCAAGAGTGTCGAATACACTGAAACAAAAATTTAAATTTGAAAATTTTAATGACTATTTTCACCCAATAATGTCAATTATGCTGAATATTTCCCTCATGTTTTAAAAATCCAAATGAAGCGGGATCTTCTCCGCGAAAATGTAATCCACTTCACTTACCATTGTGTCCACATTATTTTGATTTTGAAAAAGTAACAATGCCGACCACCAATACTCTTTACAGGTCTCCCTCATTTCTGTGGTACCTTCGATCCATTTTGGTCCTGTATTCATGTACTTGAACACTGTAATTGTGAATATTACCACGCCCAATAAAGCGGGCGTCAATCTGAAATAAATTAGAGTTGAAAAAATAAGTAAGAACACGTAATTGCCGTAACATTATTTTTTACTCCTAATATTTAACTCCTGTTAATATTATCTCCTTATGAAGATAGTTCTAAAATAGCATCAGAATGTTAACAAAACTTTTTGAACCTTGCATGAACCGTAATATATTGAGGGTTCAAAAACACCGGAATGGAAGTAAACGAAATTGGTTATGAACACGCTACAGTAGTAAGTTAAATATCACTTACCGTATATAACGATGGAGATAATACTTGAGAATTCCTCCTAAACTTGATAATTGATTTCCCTTATCTTTTATGAAAAATACATAAGTAACCAAGGTACCTCCTATCAACAAGAATGTATCACAGCCTAAGCCTCCGCCTATGAAAAATGCACTACTCAGTTGACTAGTATACTAAAAATAAAAAATAAAATATTGAAAGCACTGCATCAAAACTATTTAAAAAATTAGAATTGTCATTCAGTTTTTGCAAAGAATATTCATGAAAGCATTTGATTGCTGAAAAGTTTTTACTTCTCGTGAAACATATTAAAAACTTCAACTCTTCTAGAGCCAAGTTTTCAGACGTTTGTACGGTAGCACATTTAAAGTAGACTCCTTATTTCTTAAAGCTTTTACTACTTACGGTTTTTGCTCTCCGTGTCTAAACTAAATAATAACATCTCTTTAGTTTAGGTGTAAGTATCTATAAGCATTACCGAAATCTAGTTTGTATTAGAACAGTCGCATTTCATTTCAAGTTTTTTATTATATTTTCCTATTCTCTTATTTATTAGGTAGGCCAAAAACAGTTGTGTGTCACACATGATGCAGGAAACGCTTTAGAAGCGATAAACTATCACTATTTTGATGCTCTATAGCTTGGTGTAAGTGTAAGAGGCAAATAAACCTTTGAGTACTGAATATAAAAGGCATAATAGGAAGAGATAGCAAGTTATTAAGCAGTAAGAGAAGGCGTTTGTAGTTTCACACTGTTTTAGACATCAAAACCTTCAAAGCATCCTGGCTATTAAAAGTAGGTACACATAGCATTATTAAACAAACTCACAGATGTATCCAGTAGGTAATGTAATGTTTTTACTGTTTTTTATCTGATTATATGTTTGTTCTTCGTGTTCAGTGTCTTACTTAATAAACAAATGAAATTATTGAAAAATAAAGTGTAGTGAAATGTTTTGAAAATATGTCTACTTACGCTACCCAAATCTTTAGGATTGGAAAGTGGTTGCATTGTGTAAAGCATGAATAAGTGTAATGCCATAATCCATAAAGTGCTAATCACTCGCAATCCATCTAAACAAGATAAACCCGAAGGTCGACTTTGAACTCCAAACAAACGCTTGCAATTTGTATAGGCAGAAAAACTGAGATAAACTGGTTTGATATCTGAAACAAGTAGCAGAAAATCCTGGAATTTCGGTAATTTTAATCCAAACAGGTTTCACTACCAGCATGGTGAAAATTTGTAAATGTCACAAGTTTAGTATATCACTCAATTACACTTGTTTTAATTCACAAGATTTGGAGGAATGATTGTTAGATAAATACTTACCGGTCAAAAATTTGACCAGTCCATATAAAATGTTACCGATTTTCTTATACATTTTGTAAATTTACATAACTCATTTAGATCGACACTTCTGCCATTTAGTTATCGTCGACAATATGAAAAATATGAATACTTTTCAAGATAATTACTTAAAAAAATTATGACACTTTTTAATTATTTTCCTTTGGCAGTACTTCGTGGTAGGATGAATGAAAAGTTCCGGTGAAAATTTATCCAAATCTAAAAGGGGTCGATCACAAACATTGGCTAATTTGACAAAGTGATTAACTGCCCAATATCCTCAAAACTTGAAAGAATAATTAGATACATCAGTGTTGTTTCTATTGGACTGTTATAAATGGAATATTTTTAGTCTTCGGACACTGTCATTTAAAATGAGTCCAGTTCAAGTAGAACTAGAAACCAATAAACTGATCCACTAGCCTAGGATATAACTTCCATTTTATCAGACATCCAGACACCTCGACAGCCCTACACAATGGTATGTAAATATCTGGATGCGATTAGTAGTCCAGCCATTAAAGGTTTTATCTGCGGAAAAATTCCTAGTTAGCTGGATTTTTGTATACACCTTTATTACGGTGTTGTAATGAAGATGTGAAAAATCGACATCGATATCGTGCCGGCTGAAAACGTTATGAAGGTCAAAAGTTCACGAAAATCAGTTTTTCGCAAGTATCTCGCGACCTATTGCTCGGAGGTCAATAGCATCCTGTATAAAAATTGTTCCTAGTAAAACGATCTACAAAAAATGTCTTCGGCACTTTTCTGTATAATCAACCGTTTTCGAAGTAGAGCGCTGTGAAAGTTACCTATGACTATGAGGTAGAATGCAAGGCGCGTTTTTTACATGGTTTCCACCGTAGGCATAGTCTATGATATTCAATAAAAGGTTTTCTTATTCAAGGATAAAAAAAATTTCATTGGAATTATGAAAATTACAAAAGAAATTAACTGTAGTATATAAATTTTTTTATGTCATACCAGTTCATTATTGTGTTTTTATTGCTTAGTTACCAACTATCTAATGAACTTCATGCCCGTGCGGGCATAAAGATCACTTTATGGCCCGCGCGGGCATGAAGAGAAATAATTTTTTGTTCAACTTATTTAATAACCATGTTGTAAGTTTCTTTAGACTTTTTTGGCAACAGATTTACAGTTGCTTTCTTTGATTTTTCAATAATTCCGCAAGGAATTCCAAAATCTTCGTTCATTTTGACTTCTAACTTTGACACATATAAAATTTATTGTGATATTATGACATTTACGTTTGTCAACATTCACCTATTATTATGCCCCGAGGGCGACGTCTTAAGTACCTACGCGAGGGCCTCTGGCCCGAGGGTTTGTAAGTCGTCCGAGGGTATACACATCTGTTTATGCTCGCGGTACATACAAACTTTTATGTCATACTAGTTCGTTATTGCCAATCCAATCTCAATACAAATCAGTGTTTTAAAAAATTCGGTTTGAATTAATAGGTGAATGTTGACAAACATAAATGTCATAAAATCACAATAATTCTTGTGTCAAAGTTAGAAGTCAAAATGAACGAAGATTTTGGAATTCCTGGCGGAATTATTGAAAAAGCAAAGAAAGCAACTGAAAATCTGTAGCCAAAAAAGTCTAAAGAAGCTCACGACATAGTTATTAAATAAGTTGAATGAAAAATTATTTCTCTTTATGCCCGCGCGGGCCATAAAGTGAACTTAATGCCCGCACGGGCATAAAGTACGACATTAGATAGTTGGTAACTAAGCAACAAAAACACAATAATGAACTGGTATGACATAAATAACTATTATTCATTGTTGATATCTTCAGCTTCTCTATCTGTAATAGTTGCTGACAAAACGTCGAGTGGACTCACTTCTAGATAGGCATCTACATTTTCTTATTTCCACCATTTGTTGACTCTGCGTTTAAGCTTGACTGCCAACGGCAATGTCCACAAACTTTTGAAACATCTGAACCCAATTTTGTTCCATTCACATTTGCCACCACAACCTTTCATACAATTGCAAGAGATGGTGTTCAGTAGATCATCGGGTGCTGGTGGTAATAAAGTCGTTATTGGCAATAGTATATTATTTTTTAACTCCGACAGCTAGCGACACCAGCATTTTTCAATGTTTGTAGACCACGCCTAACTGCTACAACATCACTATCTGAGAATAATTCATTGCATATAAAACATGTATCACTCATGATAAAAAATGTTTAAGAGCAGAAAATAACTAAAATAACGTGTTTAACGCTCAAGAAATAATTTTTAACTGAACTAAACACAGTACGACAGGCAGTAGCAGGCATAAAGGGACAGGTCTCGCAATACTTGGTGTATGGTATACAATAGCGTATGTGAGTGCATTCTAGTCACTTTCGCTCTACTCCAAAAACGGTTGATTTTACAGAAAAATGCAGGAGACATTTTTTGTAGATAATTTTACTACGAACAATTTTTATACTGGATGCTATTGGCCTCCGAGCAATAGGTCGCGAGATATTTGCGAAAAGCTGATTTTCGTGACCTTTTGAACTTCATAACTCATTTAGCCGGCACAATATTGATTTTTCACATGCTCATTACAACACTGTAATGAAGGTGTATACAAAAATCCAGCTTACTAGGAATTTTTCCGCAGATTGGGGTTAAAATGCCTTAAATTACTGGACTATAATAGTAGCAATGCTTTCAATGTCCAAGCAGATTCCCGTACACGGTCGTGCAGACACTACTAGTTGATTCCATAAAAATGCCTGTTCTTGATTGAGCGCCATAAAAAATTCCTATTAATTGTGAAAAAAGGGAAAACCAAAAAATGGACGGAGAAGACAACGTAGTATGGGTTTGATAAAATATGGAAGCAGCAAGTGTTTAATAAAGAAGCTGTAAGTAGTATTTAAGCCAAATTTTTTCAATCAGAAATACATTTGTATGGAAAATATTTTAACGCAAGCTTGAAGCGATATTTTTTTTTCGAATTCAAGTCTGTCAAACAATGGATAATTACCTATTGTTCCATTAACAAATTTTATCCTTTACTTACTTTATCAACATCTTTATAATTTATAACTGGCACTATGAAATATTCCAGTAATAAATGCAGTAACATAATCCACAATATACTAATCACTCGTAATCCATCCAAACAAGATAAACCTGAAGGACGACTTGGTACTCGAAACAAACTTTTGCAATTGGAGTAAAGGGAAAAAGCCACATAGAGAGGCTTGACATCTGAAAAAATGATCTACTGAATTTTTATCCAGTTGATGTCAGAAGTGTAATTGCCAGTGTACTGTTGGAAATAAAGAGATCAGAGTAGTTTGGGTTTCAGAGTGTATGTGAGTTTGAAGAGAGTAAGAGTAGTTGGTATTGGTATCCACTCATTCAAAAAATCGATTTCCCAAATTATTATTTTTTTGGTTTCAACTCGATTATTCGGTATTGAAAAATTTTTTTAGAAAAAATAAGTGCGCAGCTTTTGTAGAAAATTAAATTTGCTAAAAAAAGTTATTTTGAGCAATTAACAGTTTTTGAGTTGGAAAGGTGAAAGTTAATATATAATTCTATAATTTTTGAAATTGGTAACTTTTAATTTTACAGTGAAAAAGACTATGTCGTTGTTCTAAACTATACTCTTCGTTCAGCAACACTGAACATATAGTTTCTAGTATCAGAGTGCTCAAAAGATGTCACTATAAATAATATGCGGAGAACAGTGGTTGGAAGAGACAGGAGCGGATAAATATCATCCCAAATACCGACGTTGCCAAATTTCAAGATAGTGACATTCAACCAATGTGGAAAATAAAATGAGGTTAAGTGATTGTAGGCAACCAAGTTTACATGATGTGGAAGGAAACACAGACCAGATATGAAGGAAATGGTTTATATTTTCCGAATTGTGTGTTAATTCTGTTCTTTTCAATATATTATGCTAAGCGTCTAGTTTTCTCTCGTTACTTATTTGATTTATAAGCACATGTAAATATTTTTTTGAGAAAGGGGAAGGGAAAATTATTGAGATTCATCGCTTCCCGGCCAACTGACACAGATCAAAGTGTAACTATGTATAAAAATATCGGAAAATAAGAAATAGAAAATTAAAAACACAAGAAAACTCAGGCCCAAGCCCGGTTGATCGAAGTGTAACTAGGTATGTATAAAAATATCAGAGAATAAGAAATAGCAAACTAAAAAAAACAAGAAAACCCAGGCCCAAACCCGGTTGATCAAAGTGTAACTATGTATAAAAATACCCAGGTCCAAGGCGGGTTTCGAACCTACGACCTCTGAGTTGTAAGCCCTATTAACTGTGCTAATCAGCTCACATTCAGTTACATCGAATAGAAGGTTAAAGGCTGCATGAACGCATGCGCACCTCAACATGCGGGGGAAAAACAACAGGGCTGGCAACATCGGTATTTGGTATGATATTTATCTGCTCCTGGACGAGACCATGTGTAGAATAAGTTTGGTATTGGCTAAACGATTATAACAAAACCAATGACCGGAGAACGCCCCAGCATAAATGTAAAAAGGCCAGATTGTATTTCAATAATTTCTAGGTATAATATTTAAACATATACATAGCTTTTGTGGCGCCCTCTAGAAAATACATCGAAATGGATAACATATTATGATTTCCCAGGCCCTAACACTCCTATCTTCAGATTTTCACGTTTGTATATCCAAAATCTTCCAATTTACTGAGAAAAAACATTTTTGACATTTCAACTTCGCCACCCAGTATCTTTCTTATCATCGATATTTTATTGAAAGAAGTTGCGTCAGATTGTAATATTTTTATGCGAAGAATCTTCCATTTCACTTTGGACCATTACTTACGGACCACCCTGTATATTAAGCCCTCTGAAGAATAAATTTAAAATATTGGAAATATAAGTTAATGACCTTCGCAACACAATAAAATGAGAGCATGTAATTTTGCGATAGCGACACTGGACTAAACATAGAATAGAAATTGTACATTTAAATAAATTAGGTACTTGTGTATATACCATGATATGATAGAAAATAGAATTGAAGCCATACTTGCATCTTTTTTTTTTTTTTTTTTTATTTAATTTCAACTGCATCAACCACTGAGGGTTATTAGCAGTGGTACGGTATTGATTATTAACATGGATTTTTAAGTTGAAGTTGGGAATACATATTTGTGTCTTAAATTAAATTTGAGAATACATATTTGTGACTCTTAGAAACTTGATAACTTGATAACTCTTTAACTTGATGATTTTCTACACAATTGGATAAAACCAGATAGTTTATTAAAGTTGATAAGCCAATACCATTTATTATACGAGGTGAGATTTGTAAATTAGAGTTAAGTGAACTAAAATAGTGTTTTTGATAAATTCATGTTGTGAATGGATTAATGGTTTAGTGAAATAAGTAAATATTCAGTTATAATAAAAAAAAATTGGTTACCAGATGGTTTCACAACTTGTGTCGATAGATCACCATTTCGATCTTCAGTTAAATTATCAACGGATTTAAGAAGTGATTGTTTATCTTGCTGCTTAGTTCGTTTGGTCCTTCGGGGAGCTGAAAATATAAACTCTTATTGAAGAAACATTAACAATTATTGTTTTTAACTTTTATCTGGTAAAATTTTGAAATGTCTCAGCTGGTTCCTGCAACGTTTATGGTTACCTCTGAGGTATATGTATCTGTAAAGTAGGGAGGGTGAGTGTATAGGCTCACAGTACTTAGACCACATGTGACTCATTGTACATCCCCCCGAGGAGTTGTCCTTCTAGGTCATCGTCCATCCTGTCCTTCCCAGGAAGGTGGACAGGTCACTAGGAGACTCTCTTATTAACGATAACTCCGGACACTCGCATAAGACATGCCTGACAGTTTCATATTCCTGTTCACACGTCCTGCATAGAGGTGTGTCCACGAGCCCCATAGTATGAGGGTGTTTCATTAGTTGACAGTGGCCAGTCAGAAATCCTTCTGATAAACGTAGGTTTTTCCTGGTCATTGCCAAATATATCTTCGACGCCAGCTTCCCAGAGCCGCCCAGGGTGATTCTGGCCAGACTGCATTCTTTGATTCCATCCCATCTCTTGAGGGATTGAGCATGGGTGTAACGTTTGGCTAGTTCCGCAATTGACGAAGTCGTCAGGCCGTAAGTGTCACTGGGTCTTAAATTTTTTAGTCCAGCGGCTTCCCTTGCTAAAGAATCGGCAATGCGATTACCTTTACTCCTGTCGTGCCCTTTAACCCTTCTCAGGATAATATTGTTATCTGCCGAGGCCTTAGCTAAATATTGTTGGCACTCTAGTACTAGCCCAGATATAACAAGTTGTCTATTCAATGCTAATAGGGCTTGTCTACTGTCAGTGCAGATTGTTATGTTTTTACCAGGAATTTCTTTTCAGGTGAGTTTTTTTGTGGCAATTGAGATACCAGCCAGTTTTGTTTGAACCTCTGAGGTATTTAATATGCCGAAATAATTAACCAGCCCATACAAAGAACTGTGACTTCATTAATTAACTATTTTGAACAAGAATGTGGATAAAAAAATGATAAAAATTTAACTTCTGTAAGAAAGGTATAGATATACATATTTTTTTAGCGTGTAGCGGCAGTTAAGTTGAATGTAGTGACAGTGAATAATATTTCACTAGTCATGAAGCTTCATCAACGCTAAAACCATTTTTAGACAATGCTAAAACTATAACCAAAGAAAAATCAAAATATTTGATAAACTTAATTTGACTCAACTAGTTGAAGTGATTGGCAACATAGTCCAGATATGACAGACGTCATATAAAACGGTTTTTATACTCTACGAGCTATAACTATGTTGTATTTACCTGTGGGTATGTATGAATAATACAAATCTAATATTGTAGATGCTACCACCAAGACAAGAAGGAAACCAAAAATTGTACTGGAATAAAAAAAAATTGGTTAAATAATAACATATCATCAGTATTAAATATTATCTGTTATGGTAGCAATTTCCATTATTTAGATTGTTGGATATAAAGAATAAATCTTACATTCCAATGATTCCATCTGTATCCAATGCTGGAAAAGCATCTTCTGAAGTTTGACAACTGACAGAAGCAACATCAAAACCTAGTTCATCCGTTATATTAATCATATGCATTGCATCTTCATTTGAACAGTTATTGGGCATACAAAAAGCCCATTTTAAATTGCCATTTTGTTGGATGCCTTCGTGTACTCTTAAAATAAGACTTTTCAAGTATACCTGCAAAATATATCAATTAAATAAAGACCCTAACAGTATTAGGAAATATCTTACGCGGTTTTCCAAATATTCAGGAGGGTTATTAATGATTAATGAAGTATTAACAGACATATCAGCCAGACAATACTTTCCCATAACATTGTCTCTTTTGGATTTTATTTCAATACACTCATCATAATTGCCAAGTTCTTGAAAATTGTAACTTAGGAGACCGGTTGGCATTTTAGCAGTAGAGTCCAACACTAAAATATATCCAAATACAATGAGATGTTAAACCGATATCCGGTTTTTTATTAAAATATATTATTATAAACTATTTACTCACTTCGCAAAGCCCAGATATCATCATCGTTGTTATCGTAACGATTGAGCCTTTCAGATAATAATTTCAGAGCTTGTTGACAACCTGATGACAGTAGATGAACATCTTCAGATTCCTTTAATTTTAAATATTTCCAAATATGATCATCAAATCCATAACACTCATTGTGAAAAATGTAAAATATCAAATGTACAAACAAATAAGTTTTCATTATTTTCGATTACAGTATTTAACGTTTGTTGGTGTTTTATGGTCGTGAATATATTCAATCGAAGCTTCCTATCATTAATCTGGAACAATAAAAAAATTATATTCAATAAACAAAAACATGGAACGTAATTTATAATGATAGAAAGTGTAATAATAGCTATTTGTGCAACCAGTTGGAAAAGCACAATTTTTCGCAAGCAGTAGATTTCTGCGCAACGAGCGAAGCAAGCTGCGCAAAATAGCGCAAATTACGGAAAATAGTGTTTCCCAACGTGTTTCACACAATATTTTTCCTAATTTTGAATAGGATATGTGATTATTCGAATTCAAACTTAAAGTACTTGAAACGTCCCTACGAGCGTCCCTCGTAGATTCCTTTCAAGTCTCCTAGTTAAATTGGAGATGTTTATTTGTTACTATGGGAGCAAGTATTATTAATTAGTGGAGAAATTCACTTTTTCTACAACTGCTATGAAAAGAGACGTATTTCTCATAGCTTACTTAATTTCAAAATCAAATATTGCTCGTACTGTGAGAAATAATATTTCTCACGGAACTTTGCCCACGCCACATACATTAATATGGAGAATTAAATAAAATCGTCAAAAACGCAGCATGTTACTGTCATATTTAAATATCTAATAGTTGTTACAAAACTGTCAGATTATATTAGAAGTTTTTAAATTGTAAAAAGTAGTTACAATCGTGCTTTGATAAAAATCCCAATATCTATTGAAAATATTAGTTCAACAAGACATATAAGTACTTATTTATCATATCAATAAAATGGATACTGACAATAGTGACGATTTTAATAATACTCCGGCAGAGATATTGGAAAAAGCTGCAAAAGTAACTTTGCCGGAAATTTCAAGGAAAAAGTATGAATTGGCGTACGAAAAACTTATAGAGTGAAGAAGAAATACAAAATTAAAATCTTTCTCGGAAAGTGTACTTTTGGTATATTTTGAAAAGTTGTCAAAAAATTAAAGGCGTCTACACTTTGGTCACAGTTTGTGCAGTTGTAGAAAAAGTATAGGGTGCAACATGAGGGGAAAGTACTTTTCTCCCTCGTACCTTCTAAGCTCGTGAGAAAAGTTACACTTCCCCCACTCATTGCACAATATACTATTTCATCACCAGTAAGGAAATATTTCACTGGTTACGAAAAGTAAAACGTTTCATAACGTCAACGAGTTTTATAAAGTGTCACTTTATATGTCAAAATTAGAAAATTTACATCTTCGTCGACCTTTACAAAAAATGACTGCGGATGCACCGAGGCTATCAATTTACAGGCTTGATTATAATAGACAGTATGACTAACCAGTACATTATATTGTACTGTTGTTGTATTGTATTGTATTTTTGTACCTTAGATACCATCCACATAATGGATCACTTTAAAGCGCGGAAAACAGTTTCCGGATTAACTTATTACTTATCCACAAAATATAAATTTACGTCTATATTTGTTAATGGATGTATTTAGAAAGAATTGAAGATTCTAGAGTGTTTCGCTGATAGCTAAATTTCCTGCTGCGAAGGTTGGATATATGAATAAAGTAACCCAAAAGCATAGTTTTCTAAAGCATTTTCTGACATCCTTTTCAAAAATTGGTCATATTGTTTGTCGTAGAGTCTCTAGTCTAACTGACTCTTTGGGACGCGATTTTGCCCCACTTTATCAAGCGATTAGATTTACTTCAAACGTTGTAGACTTATCAACGACCACCGACAATACAATATTTTGATAAGCTTATCTCATTATCCTGATTAAGATTGCCAGGATTAGTGATTTTAATACAGGTCGACTGTTTGCTGCTGGACAAGCTTATGTAGCACTTAGTCGTGTAAAATCCTTGGACGGTATTCGAATTGAAGAACTTGATTGCTAAAAATTAACAGGAAGAATCCCATGTAACAGTGAAGCATTAGATGAAATGGTTCGATTACGAAATAATTCATAAGACTTGTTCGCAAATAAAGTTACACCACTATGTCTCGCTGTTTATGTTGGCAATATATATCATTTTCTATTAAAGCGTGTTTTTTAGTTTTCTTAAACTATATTTTATTGGCGTAGTTTAGGTCACAGATAACTTGTTTAGGTCCAATACCTGTATGCCAGAATATAAGTACTGAATATACATTAAAATTTGTACATTTGTTGGGTTGTAATGTTTAGTTGGTCTAATCGAAATTTATCTTTTTTTAAAATAATTTAAGATGTTTTCTGCTACAAGCCAGGTAAAAATAAGGTTTGAGTAAAGCAGAAATTTCTGTCGAAGTCACAACCTCATCGCTATAACTTTCTAATCCGAAAGTGATAAACTAAGAGCGGCCCAACTATATTTTTCCTTTTATTCAACTTATATTGTAATTCTTTATACAGACGTCAAATTAGATTATTAGAAATTGGAAATTGTTTTATTAAAATAATGGTTAATTTTACAGTTTGTGTTGCCCAAAATAATATACGATAGTTAGTATTATAGGCCTGAAGAAAAAGTGATATCTAAAAATGTTGTTAAACTCACGATGAAATAATGAACCATTATCAGCTCTTGCTAACAATTCTGTACATCATTATTCATAATCAGTTGGTTGAGTCAATTTGCGTTTCTATCAGTTAAATTTTTTTCATTTCAACGTTAATTAAGGAAATGAACATATTTCAGGCTCCTAAATCAAACTGATAACTAAATTTTAATCGCTCATTGATTAAAATTTTTAATTATCAATTTCAGGAAAAGCCTACGGTATATTAATGGATGTGGTTTATACGAAAACGAGAATATGAGCTGATAAAAAACTCTAAAATAATAAAAACAGTTTGATACTAAATAGGAGAAATGAGTACGAGTACCAATGTTGACCTTTATTTTCCTCTCTATAATCAATTCAGCATGATTTTGTATCTAAAAACCTTTGACATGCACCCCTTGAAATTTTCATTACTTCGAAACTATAACCAATGGATAGAGGAATCATGACCCTAAATAAAAAACAATATTTATTCTACATTATTTTCATTACATGTACATTCCTTAAAAAAGTGTATGGAATCGAAGCGATCTAATTAGAATTTAAAGACAGCTGATAGTGTAGAGCAAAATTTAAGAAAATTAACCGATCCCAATGGCTATTCGAATACGAGTTACTGAAGTTTAAAGTTGAAACTTTTTAAATTCAAGGACGTTTGGACATAAATCCAAATCTTAATGTTTTTGTTAAGATTATTTCAAAAAGACAGACAAAATTTGTTGGTACGGAAAATTCAAAAAAGTCATTTTAATTATTTGTTTTTAACCCTTCAGTAGTCGCGCGGTATTTTGTCACTAGATTGGTCGCGCGGGCTACAATGGTAGCTCATTCAAATTTCAACTAATATCACTTATAAAAATGAAAATAATACAACCATTTGTTAATATTCGTTATATTAATACAGGAAATACAACAATATAAAAGAAAATATCGATTTTTGGGCTTTAGAAAACGAAGTATAAAAAAATTGTTATTCCATCGCACACTGACATTAAAAAAAATCAAGCTACTAGAAAAACAACGTTATCTCATTTATAAATAAAAACATAACAAAATGTACTCTGAAATAATATAAAAAGCAAATACTTAAATATAAACTTTAGTACGAACTTGTAAATTTGGTCTTCTCTTTTTCCATTGTGTAGTTTGGTCTTTACCAACCAATAAATTTTCAGCGATGTTCTCTTCCTCATCCTCAGACGAAGCCTCTTGTTCTGAGGCAGAATTATGATCACTCTGAGTTAAAAAATCTTCTTCAAACTCGTCTGGATCTTCATCTTCGGCATTTTCTTCCTCTCCACTCGAAACTTCTTAAAACCATTTCAATAAAACTTCTGGATCGTTTGTTTCCACACGTCTTTTTTTAGGCAGCGACATAATGTTTTTTCTTCTCTCTGGGTCTGAAAGTTCCAGTAAAATTACCGAAATATAAGTAATAAATCAAGTACTAGGTGTTACTTACCAAAAAATATTTTTAAAACGGAAAAATTAGGGAAACACTGATAAAATGCATCTATGAAAACTGTTACGACTTTGGTCGCATGGGCTACACTCGGACCCCAGTGACACTAATCTTCAAATATCTCGAACAGACGTGCTTTATAGAGAGTGGGTGTTTACTAACTGTTAGATGAATAGTTGAACGACAGCTACTAGGAGGCGTGCGAACGTAGCTTCTTCCACCGCTTAATAATCTCCCTTCAAATTAGACTGGGCTACAGGGGTAACCCGCGCGACTACTGAAGGGTTAATAAGAAAACTATTGTAAAAAAAGCCGTCAAAAAATCAAAAGGTGAAAGGAAGAAATTCGGAGAAGAAATAACAGATCTACATAAGATGTACAAGAATAAAAAGACTGAGGGAAAATAAATATAAAGATATTAGAGCAATAAAATATCGCCACGGCCAAGTACAAACGGAAATGGAAGAAATATTAAAAGCATGGAAAGAATACTATTCAGAGCAATTCCAAACATTACCATCGGAAAATAATATAACAACAGTAGAAGAGGAAATCGACCAGCTACAAGGAATCCAAAAAGAAGAGATAAGTAGATCAAGTAATACAAGAAACCAAAATAGGCAAGGCTAACTGAGAAGATGAGATAGCGCCAAAAATTATTAAATCTTTGGGGGAAAGAGGAAAGGAATGGATATGGAAGGTAAACAAAAAAGCATGGGTACAACAAAAATTCCAAGGGAATGGGAAAATAACTTAATAATACCCATCTTTAAAAAGGGAGATCAGGCACAATGTGGGAATTACATAGCAATCTGTTTGGCCAAAAATAGATATAAAGTATACACAAAAATAATATAAAAAATATTAAGGGAATATGTAGAACCAAAATTAGGAGAAGAACAGGGAGCTTTTAGAAATTGAAGACAAACAAATGATAATATTTATATACTGAGGAATATAATCGAAAGAAAAATAGAAGAGGGAGAAGAAATGTACCTTACATTTATAGATCTAAAAGCAGCCTTTGATACAGTAGGTAGAAGGGAAGTATGGAGAGCCCTGGAGGAATTGGAAGTCCCACCCACCTTAATGAATATAATTAAAAGTGTATACGAGACAGTTAGAGCCAAGGTACAAATTGCAGGACAAAGGTAAGAAGAATTTAAAATGTATAAGGGAATAAAACAAGGCGACAGTTTAAACCCATTACTGTTTCTAATAATCATGGATAAGATTGTGAAACGAACTAAAGAAAAATATGAGCATCTGAATACTATACTGGGACATAGAAATTTAAAACCGATAAAAATAAGTAGTCTACTTTATGCAGATGATGTGGTCTTAGTAGCAAATACAAAGAACAAAATACAAAAACTAGTGAATATTTGGACTAAAGAAATAGAGAAAATGAAGATGGAGGTGAACATAAATAAAACAAAAGTGATGATAATAAATGAAAAACCAGACACTAGAAGGAGTAACAGCATTTGAATATTTGGGAAGTATAGTAACAGAAGATGGAAAAATAGATGCAGAAATAACAAACAGAGCAAATAAATCAACAAAAACAGACTACTCTCTAAATAAAACAATTCTTGGACATAAAGATATAGACTTGGAAGTGAAAATGAAAATTCATAATATGATAACAGCTCCTACAATATTATATGCTAGTGAAAATTGGACTGTGCTAAAAAAGGACAAAACTATAATAAACGCCATAGAAATGAAACATCTAAGAAGAATTGCAGGGAAAACTAAATGGGATAGGATTAGAAATGACGACATTACAGAGACAACTAAACAGGAACTGATAACTGGTAAAATAAAAAAGAGACAACTTAGCTGATATGATTATGTGGTAGGAATGGAACCAAATTGGTTAACTAAGAAAATAGTGGAGATTGGGAAACCGATCAAAAAACAAAGGGGTAGGCCTAGAAGAAAATGGTTAGACCAAATACAAGAGATGGGCTTAGAAAGAGGAAAGACCAAAGCAGAAATTAAAAACCTTGTAAGAGACAGAAAGGCATGGAAGAAATGGGTACAGGACATGGAATCCACATCCGACGCCTGAAAGGGCAAAAGGATCTAGAAAAGAAGAAGAAGAAGAAGTTTTTAATACATGGTGAATAATACAGAGTTGTCACTTTTGCACAACAACAACAACCTAATATTCTCTGCACACGACGGCTGTGTCGGGGTCGATCTGGATATCTTGTAGCAAATAAAATACAATATATTCTAGTAACAACTCACATTCACCATGTACATACTTAGAGTCAATTTAGCTAATCTTTATTCTTAATTAACAACGAGCCATTTTCTGTTTCGAAGGTTAAAAAAAGTGCAAGGCATTTAGAATAGAATATTTCCCTCATGTGTAAAAAATCCCATGAGAGGAGTGCAATTATCGACTGATTACAGCGGTAACCATACTGTAGAAACCGAAAGAGCACTGCGATAATTGCATTGTTTACGTATCCACGGTAATCCCATTGTGAATCCATGATAATTAAAAGTAAAATCAGTTTGACAAGTAAAGTCAAAAAATATTTTAAGAAATGTCTTGTTTCGGATGTGATTCATTAGGAATTATAGAAAATAAAGTGATGAAAAGCAAACCAAAGAACACCAAACACAACAGACAATACGTGTGGCGACAGTTTATGAGCTTTTGTGCTTAAGAAAATATACATTGGATGAAACAACACAAATGGATAGTCTGTATTAAAAAAAGGAAATAGGAATTTAATATTTATACCAATATTTGTATTATAATTATTATAATAATCCCCCGAATTACACTCGTGCATCAAAATAACCAGATAACTTTGCATTCGAAAAACGACATTCACTCATGCAGCTTTTAGACAACACGCTGTCATGCAAAATTATCGGTAGTTTTGATGCACATGTGCAATTACTTCCGATAAGTCCAGCTCACTATTTTTTTTGCGAACCACTTCTGTCATTTCCATGAGATCTGTCAATAAAATTTTAATTATAATTATGCTTTTATTTAGTTTTTGATGGATATTTGTATATTAAAGTGCTTTTACCTTATAAGGGGGTTGTCTCCAATCGATTTTATCGTTCTTTTTCCTTCTTTCGTGCTGAAGTATTGGATTTCTGGAACAATTTTCAATTGCCACAGAAGAAAAATAAGAGTCACACATTAAGCACTACTTCGCTAACAAAAAATTATTACTCAGTGGTTAAGTCTAATTGAGCCATAATATTAGTTGACCCTAGTAACGCAAATTCCATACAATTATGAAGATGGCTTTTAGAATTTTCCTGTCTTTTATAAGTACTTATACTCCTAAGTATATAAACACATTATATGAAATATTTGTTTTGGTATTAAATGCCAGTACTTATCCATGATAACGATACCAAAAAGGGAAAATACAGTTAAATAAGTTAAAAATTTAATCTTGTTATCTTTATTAATAATATTACGCGTATCCTGAAAGTTTAAAAATTCAAAAAGCCCGCGTTTTAAGTGATAGTTCATACCTACAGCCAATGTAGGCGCGTAAGGACTTTTTATTGTTATTTTTCTCTTAACCCACATTATATTTGGTTTGTTTTTGTTATACGTACCTAACTCCACATATTTACACAGGAAATTAACATACAATAAACTTTATAACAAAACTTTCCAATTCGTTCGCAAAACAGAGCTGTTGGAAGAAATAAAATAAGCCACAATTTTGTATTGCAGTCTGGCAATATTCACGTTAAATGTAAATACGATTGATTAAATATGTATATATTAATCTTGAAGGTAAACAAAACGTATTCAAAAAACATGTAGGTGATAAACTTACTTTTTACAAATTTAAACATCTACGAAAATAATTAATTTATGAAGACTGAAGTAATTTTTCTCAATAAGTTTGTTTTGCTTTATCACAATTTTTTCAGTAAATAGTACAAGGAATTTCTAAAATTTATTAGAAATATAATACCTAAGTACAATAGCACAGGAAAATTGTGTCGAATGGCAAAAAAATCCAATGGCGAATGTAAATCGCAAGGGCATTTTACATAATTCACATAAATATATTATGTGATTGTTAATCCTGTGATATACAGAGTTGTATTATAAAAAAAACGTTACATTAAGTAACACGTGAACAAAAACAACACAAATGCCGACTGTTCGACAAGAGGTGAATTTTAGTGGTCATGAAAAGTTCAATTTTTTGCCACAAATGGTAAATACCAAAATGTCAAATCAGTGACCACGGTAATAACTTCAGTTACCATATAGTCAAGAGGTGGATAACTGTCAGTGGTTAAAAAGCCCCCCACTCTTGTCTCAACCATGTCTCAACCATGTCTCAACCATGTCTCAACCATGGAGGCTAGATCTCAACTGTATAATAGAGTAGTTCAGTGGTCAGTGGAAAAAGTAATTACAAGAATAGAGATACAACTAACTAGAAATGCTACAAAAATCTGGACAAACACAATTAAACGAGTATCAACAAAAATAAATATAACTGATATTTGACATAACTAGTGACAGAATAACAGAAATGAAATGGTGACTTGCCAAAAGTTCCTAGAATTATTGGCCATCGATATGTTGAGTATTCAGTTGAAAAGTCATATTAAATTTCAAGATATACGCTTCGGGGGTGTATTCATTATTTTAATAAAGCAAAATAGATATTCGCAATGATGAAAAACATGCAAAAATCTTATGTTTTGAATGGTACACCTTAACTGTCATTCTTGTCAGAAAAAAGCACTTTTTGTTGGCCACACCACAGAGTACACCATCTAACAAGAGGCTAATGAAAGCCGTTTTCGTGATCGCAATTTTGTGTGCATATGCGTGAATTAATTAGTATATATGTCAATGTCAAGTCGACACATGGTCGACACTTCCGTTCGTTCGTTCGTTCCCGTCAGTTACTCAGTACTCTGTGGTTTGGTTGTCACTGCCTTAGTTAGATGGTGTACTCTGTGGTATCAAGTAGTATATCTGTCAGTCTCGACGTATTTCCGTTTAAGTCCAACTTCAAAGGAACCGACAAAGCTTTCGTCTCTTGTTAGATGGTGTACTCTGTGGCCACACTGACCTTAGACTGAACTCCTCTATTGACATTTGAATCTTTAAATTTTTTTTTTACGTGCGAATATAATAATGGAGCCGTAGGAAATACGAATGGTGATGTGGGATTCTCTTAAATATTCACTTAATATAACTTTGACCCAATGGAATGAAACTTATTGATATTGTATACCAATTATTGGAAAGCCTTTGATGAATCAGTGATGCTAAGAGTATTGTAGATTCTGTTTCATATAAGATAAAGCCACGTGAAGTTTGCCAACTGTCTTGTGCATAAACCAAAATCGGTCTGGTTAATGTATGTCGCCTAGTAACGACCGTTTCATACCATTGGCGTTACAAAACGAACATCGCCAATAATCTATTGAAAATATAAATATTTTAACGATACCAAATATTTTCATATACAACAGTGTCTACTATATGTGAAAATATCTCGAAAAGCTTCAAAGAATTCCCAAATATATTTTATTTAAACTATACGTATGATAAATACAATGGGCTCGTTTACTAAAATTTTTAAATCATTTTTAACTGTCGTAAAACAAAGTACTAAGGATAAAAATATGATTCTGAAAATTTCATGTCAATAGAACATGTCATTCTCCAAATACAACCAATTGAACAAGCATACCGTAGCGGGGCGAAGACTATGACTGTGACGTCACCGAATATGAAAGTTGATGTGCACAAACATTACGCTTCTGACTGTAACGTGCCTCGCGTAGAATTTATTTATTTCGAATTACTCCCAAAATTTTGTGTGGATAAAATAAAATGCGTGGACCCAATTTTAAAAAAGCAGACTCATTAAATCTTCCAGTGGACTTGCTAATGATTATGCAGTTTTTCAATCAAAAACACGAGTTTATTAAATTGTAATTTTATACTATGTGACACATCGTTTTTGGCTGTTTTCCGGCCAGAATGATTAAAAATGTCAATATTTTCATAAATACATGCTCTTTCAAATGATATACAGAGTGATTCCAGATGTTTTATTTTTTTCCTTGTCTGGTGGACAAAATTACGGAGATAACGCTATAGGTTACTCGGTAAAAAATTGCAATTTTTTTAACTACAGACTGCCCAATTAAAGGTCGAGCTTCTCCAAATGCCATGTATGATTAATGTGTAGTGGAAATTATATCGCCAATGTTGAAAAGAACAAGAAAAACTTATTTTGATGAAGCAGGTAATATTGGTTCCAAATGTTTACATCAGATCCAAATGCACATGCACCTCACTGGTAAAAAAAGCGATATTTGTTAGAGCTGATCCGGACTTTGAATCAAATAAAATAATTTTTTTTTAAAACATAATATACGCCAGTTTTGTTGATGATCTACTGAAAAAGATTACCTGTTTTTTGGAAAAAGCAGTACCTGTTTAATAAAATTCAATTTGTGAAGAACTGACCCATTATTTTATTGAATAATTTTGAACATTAATAACACCACAAGCTATAAGAACAATATCTTCTACGTATTTGAAAAATTTTAGATTAATACAAGCGTGTGGTTTTCAATAACCCTCTCAATATGGATTCACAACGTATTTTATAATGTAATTTATAACAATTCTTTTTGAAGAAAAACGAAATCCTAAAAATACACAAATAAAGTATGTTGACTTATCAGTGGAAGCTTTGAGTCTTTTTATGTTTTTCTGCCATTGCTTTCGTTTTTTTGCGTCTTTATTAATAGAAATAAATGTTTTGTTAGATGTTTTAATCGTAGTACTTTTACATTCTGGAGCCGCACAATAATTATCTCTGGCTTCGGTACATTGTGTCGAATAGTTTAAATTATTTCTAAACGTTCTTATTTCACAAACATAACACTGTTTAGAGTTTGCTAAAATGTATAATAAATAATAAGCATATAAGCTAGCAAAATACATACTGTTACTAGCGAAGTAGTCATCTAACCGCAACCGATCGGCGCGGTGTCCGCTCTCTCAACGAGAGATTTCATATGCGATGACGTCGCGCCTGAAAATCGGAGAGGAGCGCTGTTTAATGTTTATACTTTTTTTAGGCGACTTAGGAGTCTCGCTGACGTCTAATTTTTTGCACAGAGCCTCAAAATGATGTGTTCTGCAGCTTCAAGTGAGTTCTTCTTACGTGAAACGGAGTCTACTACAATACTTGACACATACAGAACATATTTTAAGGCTATGTTGTGACATTCACAGCGCTTTCAGACGAGACAATTTGTGGCCGGCTACTAGTGTCTGATAAGAATCGCGCGACTAAAAATACATTAATATAAATAGACGCATTTACACGAGATACAGATGAATGCGTCTATTTATATTAATGTATTTTTAGCAGCGCGATTATTTTCAGACACTATAGTGGCCACAAAGTGTCTCGTCTGAAAGCGCTTTTACAGCCAATTGTCGTAAACCGCTTCATTTTAACGAGTGAATAGTCGCCTGTTAGTTATTACCGCAAACAGGCGCTGGATTATAAACAGCGGCTCAGTAAAAATTACCTAAAAAGGTCAGAATAAGTACGTGATCTCTGGTCAAGACTTGAAGAATGCGCTGCGTCGAGCTCATGGAAGAAATTTACGCAGTTTTACAAATGTGGTGGAAAAGTCTTGCTCTTGATTCTCGATATCTTAAGGTTTTCACTTTCACACACGTATCCTTTATCTATCAGCTCACCCCAATTTCACAATTGATATGAAGATGCTTCATAAACCACTAGCAATTCACACGTGAGTTATAACTGTCGATGGCACTCCAACTGGCACACGTTACGTTTATTTTGCATATTTTTTTGTATCATTGTTATACAAAATAGCATATACAAATATTTGGAAAATTAGATATAAGAATTGTTATTTATTATCATTACAAAATGGTAAAACCTGCAAATGACGTACAACGGGACGGAAGTTTATAGCGAAACAGTGAAAGTTTAAAATTTTTGTCACTTATACATTGTAATTTATTTTTATACTGTATATCTTAATTGTGTTTTTGAACATTAATAATATCGTTTATAGCATCCAAACAGAAAATTATTAAAATATTTTTAAATATGGAAGAATTTTAAAACTCTTACGATAAAAACTTCAATAATAGGCCAAGGAATTGGTGAATTTTTACAACAAAAATCCTAGTAGATAATGTACCTACTGTGCTATCTAGCAGAATACATTACGTAGTCTGGACCTGATTATTTTTTTCACTTGTCAAAATCTGACATTTTGGTGGTTGTAACCAATAGCAATACATTATTCTAGCCAATCATTCGGTTTTATACTGATAAAACTGCTTCCTCATCGATAATACCTTGTTTACATTGAAACGTCAAAATTTTACTTTGAATTTGTCATTAATGACAACTAAAAGTGCTTCGAAGTTCATTGAAAAATGAACACAAACCATCACCCAAGAGAATATTGAACATTTAATACATTTAAAAAATAAAGCAAATTCCTATTGAATTGTTGAAAAAAATAATCTTCCCAAATACAACTTGTTCTTCAAATTTTATCCTATAATTTTTTATTTTCATCACTCAAACTTGTTTATTTGAGGCAAAAACATTCAAACAAACCGAATCGGTTTTGCCAAATAAACAAGTTTTCGTGGAAAAGGAAAAATTATCAATAAAATTTGAAGCATTCATGGTATTTATTACCTTTGATATTCAAAATTTCATATCTTTGGTGTTTTTCAAATTATAGTGTTGAAACTTCGTAGAAAATAAGACCTTTGCAGGTAGTGCAGGTACTATGGGACAAAACTTTTGCTGCTATCGCAATATTTTGCAGTGAAGAATAATTTGAAAAATTTATTCGACTCATACTACATAGTTTTTTTAATAAATGACTCAGTCCGATTTCTATTAGGATTTCAATTAAAAACTCACTTTTTTGTAGCTCTATTGCTTGGTATAATAACTATCTTATGTATAGTACAACATTTAAAACAAGTTATAAACAAGAAAATTTTTTTAAAGAATTTCTCAAATAAAAAATTAATAAAATAATGGTACCTTATTACACCTAAATATTATTCAACACAAGCACCACGTCTTCTTTAAACACTATTAGTTGATTTTTTGACACTAAATTGGACACAGCTTCCTTTAATAGTATTTCTTTGCGATTTCCACCGACTCTAACATCCAGATCAACCGCAAATGACGTTCAAAACTTTACGCTCGCTTTTTATCGCATGTGATCTTGTTTTAATCACCTACTATATTTAGTAACTACGATAAAATACGCCGAAAAGGATCTAGCCTTGTAGAAACATTTGTTATTTTCCAGCCACTAGAGCATCAACAAGTTGTGCTAGATGTACTGCGAATATGATTTATGGGAACCTACAACCAGTTGAAAACAAATCCTAAGCCAGAGAAAAACTACAATAAGTTTTGATCCTGACAGGACATTGCTGCTTGAATGTGCACCTCTAAAAGCTTAAACTAGTGAAGAAAGAAGGATGTAAATTCTGAGAAATTAAATAAGAAGCCTCCATTCACCTACTGGCGAATTGCATAATGCTTAGCAACGGAGAAGGGCACAGCCATGGACGCGCCATTAATACTGGTAAGGTCATGCGGCGGCCAAAGTTCGGAAGGCGCCGTCAACATTTTTACAGAACTGATGTCGAAGGTAATAGTTTAATACTAATATAACGTCCACAGAAAATCAAAGAACAAAGATCGTTCACTAAGAAACAACTACTTACCGGCTATAGGCAACGAAGACATTGAATTACACTTCTTCAAAATTAAACTAGAATTCTTCCTTGAAATAGGCTTGAAGGTCTGGATTATGTGGAATAGTTTAAAACTAAACAGTGCATCTCAATTAAAATTATTTTATTTCACTCAAATTAGTATAAAATTTAATAAATATAATAATTTTAGGCTAAAATCAGTCATCAAGTTGACATAGAGACGCAACTCCACGATTTATCCAATGTTTTTCAGGCAAGTTTGAATTTAATGTAATAAACATCACAAAATTAGTGGAGTGTCCTGTAGTCGACAAAACTCCTCTTCTTGCACTTGTTTTATAAACTGGACACTTATAGCATTGAGTTGGTGCAAATTTCGATATTTCAGCTGGTTTCATCCACATAATAGGGATCGTGTCGAAGAGTACTTTTGGCAACGATTCGTTCAATCTCCTCAGTTTTCTGTCCCATCTTGCACCTTCTAGAAACAGTCCCTGAAATAATGATACTATTAGTTTCCATTTCGTTATGATTTTGGTGTTTTTATACTTGTACATTCCACAGAAGCAAACAAGAGCACTGGGGCGTTATTCTTGACCATTCGTATTTGTCAAGGTCGCGCGCATCTAATAATTTTGCGAATGCCATTTGCATTTGGTATTCTTGACCATTCGAAAGACCAGCGATCATGCGTATTTTACAACGAGTGGTGTTTGTTGATCGCAAACGACTTGCGTATGCGTCTTACAAAATTTATAGGTTATATTCAGGTATCAAAATCACTGCTGTAAATTTTTTTTCACGAAATGGATGATTTGCCATATATTGCTAATTTAGAAAATCTCGAAGATGAACCAATTATTCAACATAATCGTTTCAATTCTATTGATCCTTATGATATTTTAAGTGAATATACCTTTTCCACAATTTTAGAGAATTTCCATAGAGTGGATCTTTCATTTTTAATGAGGTGATTAATCCCAGATAGATTTATCGTTTCAAATAATGAAAACTTAACCTAAGTTACGATCTAACCATAATCTGAACTACTAAATAATCTAGAAAATGCGATGTTGTCAAATTCACTTCACCACGCGAATAAAAATGTTCGCATATCTCTACTAAGAGAGGTCAAGAATAACATTTTCAGGAGGTCTTCGCAAATTGACCATTCGTAACCATGCGTATTCGTACAATTGCGAAGGATGTCAAGAATAGCGACCCTGGGTGGAAGTTATGGATGATTCCTGTTCACTAATGATTCCGAAGCTATTTATTCCGCATTTTTTAAACTGTTACGTCCAAAAGAAACTCGAATTTGTATATACAAGTACACACAGTTGAGCTATTGAGTAAATATCTCTACATTATAAACAATTTTCTATGAATAAAGTCATTAAATTGCAGTTTTACCTGTGCATTTTAAATCAAGTGCTGCTAACTGAAATAGTAATGGTATACTTACGTCGATGAAAACGCTAAATTCTTCTTCGTCCTTTTTTTGCTGCGTATTAAAAATTTATTTCTTTATACAGGGTTTCCCGAAAAGATTGGTTATAAACTACCGCATTAAAAAAAAGTTACAACAACTCTCTTAAATGTCAATTTCGGAATATTGAATGAAAACCGTATCAAAAACAACTTCATTTGTGAACTGTCAACAATACTAACAACAAATACACTGGCAGCAATTAACCAATCAATTTTCAAAAATAAAATGTTTGGGAAGAAATACAAAGAGGCAAAAAAATTTAAGAATAGACGTTTACTTCCAGTGGAGCTCCAAATTTTGTTATATGTACCTACCTTTCAAAAAAAATTGGGGCGACAAAAGGATGCTGACCGCCTCTGAAAATCCTTAATAAATAAAAACAAATGGACGCTACTTATTCCAGTTTGTGGGTATCATCTCATATAAATATTCATAAATTCACGTATTAGAGCAAAGTTGAAAAAATGAATCTAAATTTTCAAATAAATCACCCTGTAACTTTTTTTGTATGCACTTTTGTATATAGGCAATTTTGATCAATCTTTTCGAGATCACTCTGATTATATGAGGTAAAATTGAATTTCTTAAACCATCAAACAAATTACTTCCAAATCATCTACTACCAAATTACAATCAAATATATATAATAATGATATGCAATAAAATAATTTACTATTTACACATGATTACCGGTTTTTTCTACAATGGTCATACGGAAGGAAACGAGAATGAGGTTTTGTAACGTTGTGGGTGAGCAATCATGAAGGGGAATATTATTTTTTTCTATGTATAATTGAAGAATGGGTTTTATAACATTCAGCTAGATACGTCAGTAAACACTTTCTAGACGCAAATAATATAACATTAGTAATAGGGAGGAACTAAATACATGATAGTCAGCAGGGAAACAACGGAGAATATAAACGAAATAAGAATACAGAATTACAAATTAAAAAAAGTAGAAAATTTTAAATATTTAGGTGTGACGATAAACGAGAAAATTTATAGAAAAGTAGAGATAGCAGAAAGAGTAAAATCGGGAAATAAGGCGTACTGGAAGTACAATAAATTGATGAATGACAGACATTTAAGTAAAAACACCAAATTGAAATTGTACAAAGCTGCTATAAGACCAAC
>CAJUYH010004564.1:0-26679 GCA_910591685.1 Galerucella tenella
TTACTAAAAACACGATTAATTGTCAGAACATTTTTATTTGCAAGTTTACCCTAACTAGTTTCGGCAACGATCTACTTCCTTCTATATATATATTATATTATATATATTATAATAAAAGAAAACAAAGTCATCCACAAGACATTTTTAAAATCAACATTATTTACAACAGAAAAGGAATTCGAAAATTAAGTGTCATTAAATGTGAAATTGTGCAAGACGTAAACATTTTAATAGAAAATAATAATTATTGTTCAACAAAAGTATAGACAACATTTAGTTGCAAATAAAGCTGTAGGTATAAACTAATATGTTATAGAGCATAATTCAATATTGTTAAGAAATGGCCAATTATTTATAACCAAATGTTGTGATAATAATATTGTAAACGGTAAATTGAAAATAGAGAAAGCTTTAGATCGGGTAAGAAATAAATATTTTTTGGAGCAAAAACATAAAAAGTTCGCGAGTGAATAACCGGAATAAGTGCTACAAAATGCCCCAAAAAACTAACGGAAACCAAAGTACGAATAATTGAATTAGATAAGTCACTGATAGTTCCTAGTCTTAAGTTGAAATAAGCTAAATATCTCAAATTGTAAATATATTTAATCTGACATTTCTGAAAATTCATGACATTCGAAAATATAAACGTCAAATCTTGCGAATCCTATTGATTAAAATCGAAGGATTTGTCATTTAGTGTCTCATAATCCTTTGAAGCGTGAGCATCGTCAATTTTTACGTAAAATCCATCAAACATAAACTCAAAGTTAAATAGTTGACAAGTAGCATGAAGTATTGAATATTTACTTATATTCAATTATTGTAAATAAGTTCCTGCTGCTGAAGTGGAAAATATATTCCTTTTCACACATTTTCCATGCACATTTGGAAAACTCCCAATTCCGTAGGAGGAATAATAAAATTTATCTGAAGTTTCCATAGAAGCTTCCTTGTTATATTTTAGAAGATAGTACCTACTCCATAGTATACAAGGTATTGATCCAATAGACTCCAGTGTACCTATTATGTGTGAGTACAATAACTATTTTAAACCGTAAATATTTAAAACCATATAAAAATTTATATTAATAATACAACCAAGTAGTTGTATCAAAATTAAACAAGAACATCATTTATAATTACATAATTTTTAGGTTATTTTACATTGTTTATATATGCACTTACCCTCATAATTTATTTCATCCTCATCCCATCGTAGCATAGTTTGATTTCCATCATATATGTTATTTATGATTATTATTGTATATGTGTTGCACAATTCTTTTATTTCCAATAATTGATTATTTTTGCATTATTATTAAAATACTTCGAATCAAACTAATAACTTATTTTTTGACTACGCTTAATCTCAAACACACAGCACAGTCTGATCCGTTGAAAGGTCGTTGGAAGAGGTGCGACCACGTATGCTCCCTGAGTACAGACGAAAATTATAAAATTGACCAATATTTGAAACAAGAAAGGAAGTCTCATGAAAAAATTAAATGAAAATAAAAATAAATAAATTTTAAAATCTTTATAGGTAACTGGCGCTCAACTTTTAAAATATGTAAATGTATTTAGAAAAAACGTCCAAAATCATAAGTAATATCTCACCATCATAAATACATAACATTACAATAATATAGAGGTAACGATTGTGGGGATGTGGCAATAAAATATCTTAGTGTACTCTTTCTAATATATTTTCCAAACTTTCGAATAATTTTTATTCATTTTCAAGGTACTATAAATGAATCATGGTCAAATATAAACATACATATAAGAAGCTTAAATATAAAATATACTCACAATAATTATGCGAGATTTGGATGAATTTTGCGGTTGTAGAAATTTTTAATAAAAGACATTTATAAATTAAACTCAAAAAACAATGTAAAATGACATTCAACAAGTTTTTATATGTGGTATTACAAAATGATCAATCAAAGGTTATTGCGATTTAAGTTTGAATTTTGTTTAGTTTGTTTTTCATAATCTAAAAGATATGCATAGATTACACTGAGTTTGTTTAAATCAGTTTTTTTATTGATACAGTTATTTTCTTTTGCAATAGGCGAGTGAGTTCTTGAATTCATTAGTATTTCTTAGTCTGAAAATATGCGCTTTATGTCAGCGACGTCAATTGATGAATTCGATGGATTATAGATTAGTACTGAATTTGCGAACCAACTCGTTTGTTGACAGTTTATTGACATTGTATGTTAGTCAGGCTAGTCTTCATTTTGTGTTGTTTGTAGATTAGTTGAAGGCGCTATTTATCAAATTAATACCACAGATTAGGGGAGCGTGAGGCAAAATGACATATGTTTTGTTTTTGTCCTAAAAACATTGTTTAAACAGACATTAAATTCTTATTTTTAGTACCTCTGGTATCTTTACTATGTTGGTCTTTGTTTTAAAAATGTTTTAGCGTGAAATAAAATTGAATCTTGAAAAAAAGCACCTAAAACAAAGTCATTGAAGTGTCATTTTGCCTACACCCTGGTGTGCAAAATGACATGTAATCTGAAAAATGGATTTAGTAAGAAAAATAATAAAGCAAAATAAAAAAAAGTGTTTTTATTAAAGGAATGTAAACAAATTATCAGGTAACATCACTGACATCACAAAAAAACTAAATAACAAATTCTTTGGTTGAAATTAGGAATATAAAATTAACTTATTCTAAATTAACGTAACAAAATACCTAATCCTAAAATCTAGGCAAAAAAAAACTAGTACATATTTAATATAAAAATAGTTTGCCTAGGTAACGTAAAACATAACATAATCTTTGCATGCATCACAAATAAACTGTTTTATTTTTCTGGACACATCAGCACAATCAGTGTGTGCCCAGAGCTGGCACATTTGGCATTTTATCCATTGTTCCTTGGACTTTGATCTACTGAAAAGTTCGTTACAATAGAGGCACGCTGCATCATCCTCTTCATCAAATATATTTCCAAAAGGTTCAGGTTCGTCATCGGAATCAATTAACACTTGCCTTGTAACCCGAGCACGATTAATTTTTCTAATTTCTTCCTACTTTTCCTTAATCTCAAGATCTTTTAATTCACTTAAGAAAGGCGAAATAGTCAAAACACCTTCAGATTTTTTCCTTGAATTCTTGGCAACTGTTTTGGCAATGGGTTTAGGATGTATCTCTTCCAAGATGTCATTTATTGAAGTGTTTTTCCCTTCGAGATTATTCACAATTCCTGAGGAGGTACCAGGTTGACAAAGAGTAAGAATCATTAGAGCAGCCAGGTTGATTAGTTTCAATATGGACGTCCTCATCGCTGAAGCTGGTATTTTTTTCGGTAGGTGTAACCAAGCTAGGTGCAAACAGGTGGTCAGGAAATATGTTTGCATTTAGTGGACAAATGCCTGTAGCTTTAAATCCACTTACAGCAATCCCAACAGTGGCTGCTTTATTGTAAGCCTTTTCAAATAAAGAGGAAATATGATACATTGAGACAGTTCTTCCTGGGTTAGCCTTCATCCAGCTGGTAACTTCCTGATCATAATAGGTACCTAGCGCTTCCAAAAAGGATACATCTAGAGGTTGTAGTCCGTGGGTACAGTGTGATGGCAAGCAAAAAACCACTACGTGGTTATCTTTTGCATACTGTAAGGCACTGTAGTCATTGTGGCTTGTATGTCCGTCCAAAATTAGGGGAGCTTTGTTGTCAACAGATGGTCTTACGTTTTGCACAAAATGCTTCATCCATTGAAAAAACAGTTGTTTAATCACCTGATAAATGCTTGCCAAATCGCATTAAGCCAGTACCGTATGTTATGCTAGGGGATGAGGCATTTGCTCTATCAAAGAATCTTCTAAAACCATTTCCAAAGAGCAGGCCTCTTAATGCGAAACAGAAAGTTTTTAATTACCGACTCTGTCTTGCACGTAGAGTAGTAGAAAATATCTTTGGTATTTTGATATCACGTTTTCGAATATTTAGAAAACCAATTTGTCCAAACGTAGAAACTATTGATAAAATCGTTTTAACCACATGTGTCTTACATAACTTTGAAAAAAAACAATGCCAAGAGGTTACCGAAAAAAAACAATGCCAAGAGGTTACCCTTAATTACGACCTTGAAGATATTCCAACAAGTATGAGAGGAATAGCTCATCAAGGAAGTAACAATGCGAGTGAAGTCGCGCATTCAATACGTAAGGAATTTGCAGAATATTTTTATAATGAAGGCCAACATATTTAGAAATTGTTATTTGATTTTGATTTTTCAACATATGAAAATAATTTATTGTTACTTACTAATAAATGAATAAACACTAAATATTGACTTTCATTCATGTACTCACGCATTCTCCAACTGATGGCGTGGAATTTGTCTGCGTAGTGACATCATCCAAAAAAGTCAAACTACCAAACCAAGATAAATTTGGTGTGTAAATATCCTCCGTACCAGACTCTGTAAATAAAAATGCTTTTATTTTTAAGAACTTTTACTAGAACCAATAGTTATTATTGTATTAAAGAAAAGAAAATATTGCTTAACTGGTTTTTTTACCTGTAGATTTTGATATATCGACCTTTTTCTTTTCCTGAAGGTACGTGAATCTGTATCTGTAGAGTGGGGAGGGTGAGTGTGTAGGCTCACAGCACTTAGGCCACATGTGACCCATTGTACATCCTCCCGAGGAGTTGTCCTTCTAGGTCATTGTCCATCCTGTCCTTCGCAGGAAGGTGGACAGGTCACTGGGAGACATCTCCTTTATATCGGCAGGTGTATTTTTCGGTAGTTCTTCAAGGAGTAGTGGATGCAAACTATTGATAGTTATAGATGTTGGAGGTTACGGCAAACAAAGTGATGGAGGTACTTTCCAAGCCTCTGACTTTTATAAACGCCTGATAACAAATGAAATTCATTTACCCGAACCTGCGTTATTACCAGGCACGAACGTGAAAGCTCCTTATGTATTTTTGGCGGACGAAGCATATCCGCTCCTCGATTTTTTAATGAAGCCCTACAGGGGACAGAATATTCCATTGGACCAAGAATGTTTCAACAATCGGCTAAGTAGAGCAAGAAAATCGGTCGAATGTGCCTTTGGAATACTATACGCAAAATGGCGCCTGATTTTTAAAGCTATTGAAACTGATGTTAATACTGCAGATAAAATTATAAGATGTGTCTGCATTCTACACAACCTCGTTTTAAAAAGAGAAGGAATCGAACGTCATCTTACTGAGGTTGACATGATTAGAAATAATCATCAAGGCCTTGTTGGAAGACCACTAACATCAGCTGTGGTCATAAGAGATATCTTCAAAACTTTTATTATAAATAATCCTCTGGTGTTCATTTAATTATTATATTAAGGCTGCCACACCGCCCTCAAATTTCATAACATGAAACTGTGACTTCTAATGTATATACATAGATGGCAATATGCGTCTAGACGGTAAGAAAATATTTTACAATACGCCGTTGCCAATTGTTTAGCGGAATTGAGTGAACAAAAACAAACCTCTTACAATAAGTAGGTAGGTAGGTAGTTACCCTGTCTAAATATAGCCCTACACAATGACCTTCAACTCAAATCAAGTGATATTTTCGTCAATAATCTCATAATCGGTTTATATAATACTAGTCATCAATGTATTATCCCAGAAATTATATATAGGGATATTCCAAAAGGATTAAAAGCGATAGAGAAGAATTTGGAAGAGATATAATTTTGTACTTCAAAACTGAAGCTGTGTGTATACGTTATAATTATTGTAATATTATTTAAATGAGCTACGACCATAAGTACCAGTATAAAATCCTAAGTGTTTGATTTATATTCAGACTTGGGAATGTAGACATAGGTGGAAGAAATTAATTTTCTTTAAAAAAATTTTAGCTTCCCCAACATTTCCTTTCCTTTATCACATTCGAAATTTGTAGGTATCTATTCTGAAATGATACCTACAGTAACAGTAATTTTTTTTTCTCTAATTTTCTTGGGAATCAAACCACAATAATGTTTCCATATTTTTTTATTTCGACGTTTCGGTAGTTTTTCGTTGTGTCAGATAGTTACCAAAAGTTATTTAATTACTAATTTATCTTGACAACGGTAGCGTTCCAGCTCGTCCAGAAACGTCGAGATAAAAAAATATAAAAACATTATTGTAGTTTGATTCCCAAAAAAATTAGAGAAAAAAAGAATAAGTAATGCCACAAGGAACGTACAGAATATATTCAGTAATTTTTTTGATAAAAACGGCAACTGTGGTAGTGTATTATGTAATTGTGAAGGGAAAATAAGTAATGTAGACAATGAACTAATATATGAAAGGTGGACAAATTCAAATAGATTCCAATTAGATTCCGAGCATAGAAAAACGGGAGAAAAATCCATAAGTTCTGAACAATTCAATTCCATGAATCTTCTAAACATACTTTAATGTACCGGTTGCATTTTTATCAGTGTAAATATACGTGAATGGAACAGATAGATTTAACGAGGCAACCCTCATTTCTTTAGAACTCAATTACGTGGTAGTCCACTTTTAGCGGCTAAATTTAGAAATAAAATGTAGATTTTCGGCAAATTACTGATAATATTTTGAGTTCGGCAACGCTGCTTCAAATACTTTGCTGTCAAATTAAGCTAATTCATAATTTATTTGCAGTAATTTGATCCGGACACCGCATTGGTTAATAATTTTATTTTGAAATTTTCTTGAGGCAAGTTTTGAACTAATATGATTAATTGACTCTTGAGATTTATAGGAAACATGTTGTAAAAGTATAATGTTGTATACTCAAAGAATAAATATAACAAATTCAATATATTATAATCTCATGTGACATTACCCTTAGAGATGACATCTGGTAAAATACTCGATGAACTACAATTGAGATATGGAGTGAGTAGGAAATTCAAAAAATGAATGATTTAGTTTCATACCGTTAGGACAAAATAACAGACGAATATTACTTTTTATTAAACGAAAGTGAACAAATTCTTATGTAGAATGTGACCTGCACATAGGTTTTCGAAGTGCTCACAGTAAAATAATTAGGGTTAATGTGATTCAATCCAATGTTAATACTACGTTTGTATATGCACGTAATAATCTGTGTGTCTATCTTATTCTCTTACATAACTAGTTTACATTATATGATTCTTCCATCATTAATAAGGTGTGAATTAAGAAATTGATATTCAAAAGTTCCGCCATTGCCAAATTGTGCAGCCTTAAATGAAATTATACATTAGGTAATATGAATACAATAAATTAAAAGTAGGTAAAAAAAACTTTGTTAAAAACAATCTTTTATTTAAATGCGCTAAAAGGAATAAAATAAACGTTTCTTTCAAAAGTTTACTATCAACTTATAACGTATTTACACAATTTATATGATATAAAAGCTTGCCGCGAGATTTAAGTAAGTTCACGTACCTATATTTATTTAGGTACTTTGAAAATCTCACAACAAAACTGCATTGTCACGGGAACCAAAAGTGTGTGCAAAATTTCAGCCCAATCGGTTGAGTGGAATTGCTACAACATTGAGTTGCAAGATACATACATACATTGCAAGTTAAATAAAAGCTTGTAAAAAAATATAAAGTGAAAAACTAACCATTTTGGATGTTCACTTCCTCGGCAATCTTTTTCCAACACTTCTCAACAACATTTCTATTACTGTGATTTTTTTCACGTTTGTCCCATACAGGGATTTGTTTGAAAACTGCAGAAATCAATGCTTCCGTATCCATTGCCTGCTCGCTTATAATTAAATATTCATTCCGGTAAAATGCCAGCAGCTTGCTACACGCGCTGACAAGCTTCAGCCTGTTTTGTCTCTGTGCGTCCACGTTCAATACGCATACTGATCCATGGCCATTAACGCCATTTATTACTACCTTGAGTTTTTAAATATCTGATACGATTATGAACTGAAGGAACATAGTATCCAGACCTATTACATGCATACTTGATATATTTACTTGATGGGAAAGATTTACTTCTAAGTGTAATAAATCTAGAATCAGTCTCACTTTCTATATTATTTTTCCATGTTTCGAATTCTTCAAAAGTATCAAACTTAAAATTATCCTGTTTAAGTTCAATGTCATGTTTACTCTTAAAATGAATGATGAGATCTTTTTCAAATATACATGTATACTGACATAATGTACATTTCGGCTTCTGTGTATCCCATACTTTATTTTGACCTTCTGAATGTGATTTCAAATGGAAAGTAAACGAGTTTTTTTTTGAGAAGTTCCTACCACAATAATGGCAAGTGTAGGAATACAAGTCTTCTACCTTATACTTAAATTTCAAGTCAAGATCACAATACAATATTAACGATAAAAACAAAAACAAACCACCAACTCTAACCCCAGATTATCTTTAACTGTCAACTGTCCGTGTCCGTCTTGTTTGACATTAAGCTGCGCGAGCATCTAGGACGAATTGTAACAGAGTAGGAATAGACGCTAGTCTTGCGTATCGGGACAAGAGCCAGGGAGCCTGAATCGGGTGGCGCCGGCAGTTGTCGGTAACTGTCGGCTCAGATCTGTCTGGCTCGCACTCACTCAGATGAAAGGAGGTAAGGCTGGTTGTCTGCGTGCAGGGGACTTGAAAACTTTTAAGGCGGGATTTAGTAATTAGAGGCCCTATTTTCCCTAATAAATATTCGAAATCAGAAGCTGACATTCGACAAAAATTCTCAAAATATCCTGATGGCTCTTTACGTAAATCTTCCAAAAAGTTGGTGGCATTATATCTAAAAAAAATTAAAATCAAATTATTTATGCAATAATATAAATTATTATTTTTTAACTATTATTATTCCAAGCTTTCAAATAATTTTAATGTGCTTACCTTCCTCGATTTTTATATAAAGACACACGCCACCATCTTTTTTTCTTTTTTTTTCTTTGTTCTTCTTTTTTAATTTTATAAACCGCTAACATAAAATAATAGGCTGCGGCAGAAGCGACACAAATTTGTTGATCCATTTTTATTTTAAATTTCTTAAATAAAATTTTTTATCGCCAACACTGCTAACATAAAGTAAAGAGTACTGCGGCGCGTCGAGAACTGAATCCAAAATCATAAGACGCGCCGTAGGATCGGCCCGACCGCGTATCCTTGGAACTCAACTCTTGCTCGTGGAGTGGCACTCCTAGCGCCGTGGGATCCCGCCTTTAGAGTTGAAAATTATTTATTACTTATTACTTATTTATTACAAGTTGTCACAAACCAAATTTATTCATGGCATTACAGGGTGTTTTATTGAAAAAATAGCGTTCAAAAAACATATCACCATATGAATGCCCATTGCAGTTTGATGGCAAACCACATAAAAACTTCTGGTAAATCCTAATTTAGGTTTGTTGATTACTATTGTGCTTTTGTGATAGTAAATTGAATGCAATGGTTTCTCGTTCTGTCAGAGTCGGTAGTTGAATGGATGAGGCATTTCTTTGGTGGATTTTTTTGGTTGACTTAAATTTTCTATGTGGTTCAATTTTCCTCTTCTTACTGGGTGGAGATGTAAGTTTTGGTCCCTCTAAATTACATTGTGCGGCCTCTATTGTTGATTTGCATGTTATCACTGCGCGTGAAAGCAGATTGCAAGCAATCTGGTGCGTTTCATCGCTCGATTCACTAGAAGTCAAAAGTGCCCTTATTTGGTCAAGAATCATTTCGGTCCGTTTACTCTTATCATTAACTGGTTTTGAGGGATTGCAAATTTCCAAGTCTTTAATTATGGTTTCCTCCAATTCTTGAGCTTCAGAGCATTCGTGAATGATCAAATTACACGGCAAATCATCGTTATCGGGTGTTATTTTTGGTGTGGGAGCATTTTCAAATATTAATTTCTGATTTAGGCAATGAATATGTTTACACAAATTGAACTTTATGGACGAATCATGGCAAGAACACGTAAAAGCATGGATACAAATTTTACATTCGATGCATTTTAATTCGCATTTACACTGGAAATCACTTGTTGACCGGGTGATTCGGTAAATTTCATTGGCTCTTCCACCTCTAACTTTGAGCAAATTCTTGCGCCAGGCCCTATCGACGTGCCACGAACAAAACAGGGAGTGTTCTGGGGCTCCCATCACATTTAACCAAGCATTTAAAAATTCTGTGGCCATATCTGACATAAAATCTTTAGTTGACACTTGGGTGTTTATAGCTGCTTTAATTTCAGAAAGGAAAACTTCTAACATGCATTGATCACTTCTGTTTGCAAACATAAAAGCCCACGGAAATCCTTGATGGTATTGATCCAAAACCATCAATGTAATCATTTCAAACCCGTACGAATTCATGCCATGAGTACCGTCCATGCAAATGAAATAAACCCCATATTTCAATAACATTTCCCTCTGAACATCGTTCATCAAAATTAGTACAAAATCTTCTTTTTTTAATTTTTCAGTGCTAATCCCTTGAGGGTTATAAAAAACTACAATACTCCCAGATTGTTGCATCTCGAGAACCCAAGAATGTACGCCGTTGCTTGCAAATGATAGTCCCTAGCTATGTTATGCAAGTCTTTGCGCGATAATAAATGTCGGCGCTCTAAATCTTTAGTATTCAAAGTTCTTACCGCATCCAGAATGTCGTCGTAAGGGATGTTCTGTGCAATTTTTTTAGCTAGTTGCTCGCGTTCCAAATTATCGAGTCTTAATCGACCCAACTCGTTTTGGTGGCCCACGTGAACATCTCGGAAAACAACATGGACTTCGCCAGTTTCTTTGAACGAAGCCACAATTTTTGCTGGACAATGCGCTCCGATTTTATTCGACCCTGTTACTTTGATGTGTCTGTCAGTTCCGCGAGATTTGAAAACACCGTCACGGAAACACTGAAACGTCATTTTTTTAATGTTGTCGGCAGTTGAGTATGACCCGTATGTTTACGAACATACTTCGATCGGCACTTTCAGTTTCAACTTTCCATTTTTGGAATTCATCCGCACTAGCAAAATTCAATTCGCGAGTTTTGTCTGTCAAGTCATGTTGGAGCAAATAATGTTGGAACATATTGCTCCGTTTCTCACACGCAAAATTACACATAGCACAATTTACTGCAAGAGGGGTTTTTGTGGGCTTTATCCTCGTGTTCTTTAAATTTATCACCTCTTCCCGTTGAAAAATTACACTTATTACACTTGAATTTATTAGCCGATTCACCCCCATGAATTGTTCTTGGATGTCGGAGCAAATTTTTATTCGCGGAGAATGATTTTTCACAAATGTGACAAATATTATCCATTTTCGAAATATTGTTGGTCAAGAATTACTAGAACTCGAGAAATGTTCCTCTGTGCGCGACGGTCACTAGAGACCTGACCTTCCCAGGGCCAACATCAACAAACGTAAATTAGAATTTATTTGAACGCTATTTTTTCAATAAAACACCCTATAATGCCAAGTATAAAGGTTTGTAACAACTCTTAATATTTGTAACAACTTTTAAATTTGTTAATTTTCTCATACAATTGGATAAAAACGTGAGGTCTGCATAAAATGTGAGGGGAAATAATTTTCAACTCAAAAAGTTTTCAAATCCCCTGTACGCAGACAACCAGCATTCCCTCCTTTGATTTGAGTGAGTGCGCGCCAGCCAGACCTGAGCCGACAGGTACCGACAACTGCCGGCGCCACCCGATTCAGGCTCCCTGGCTCTTGTCCAGAGACGCAAGTTTTTAGGCGCCGATCGGCACCGATAACCAGCGAGCAGGCAACCCGCTTTCTTTCTGTCCGTACCCTAAAAGACTGATTGACTGATCAAATTTGCAAAACTTTCTTAAAGCAATGGAATCCTTACCTACAGTCCGGCCCTGTTTGTTTTGTAGCTGTTTCGGTTCCTTTTTTTATTTTTTATTTTTTTTATTTAGCTTAACGTGCATGTGACAGCTATGGCCATTAGCACGAGTTACATTACAAATATTTACAAATATATGATATAACATAGGTTGACAAAAAAAACAATTGTTGTAATCAGTAAATAAAGTGAGTGGTATTATATCTTGTTTATGAGCTGCTCTTCCTCCAGGAACTGGATCGTCTTATCCAATTGGTTTTTGTTACTCAGTATGTCTTCTATGTTGGGTTTTATACCAAGCTGTTGGCGTTTCATGGCAAAATGTGGGCACTCAGAGAGGATATGTTTTATTGTTAGCGTGGTTTGGCAATATTGGCATTTTGGCAGAGAAGATGATGTCATTATATATCCATGTGTGAGTCGAGTGTGTCCAATACGTAATTTACGAACAATAGCCATGTTTCGTCTGGATAAAGTAGGTAGGTTGGTTCACTGTCGGTTGAATGTTACGTAGCATTGAAGTTACTTGATTCCAATGATTTTGCCAGGTGGAAATTTAGTTTTTCAAAATAAGCTTTCACGTCTCCAAATATTTGTAGGTCAATGATGTTGGAAAGAGAAGAGGCTTGTTTTGCAAGGCAATCGGCTTTTTCGTTACTACTATCCCGACGTGGGAAGGAACCCATATGATGGTGACTGTTACGTTTAGAATTCTCAGCAGTTCATATCTGTCATTTATATCTTGTGCTATAGGATGGCTGGTAAATGCGTTTTCTGTCGAAAGTATAGAGGATAATGAATCTGTGCATATAGCTATCTGTGAATTTGTGTATTGTTGTACAGATTTAAACGCTTGTAAGATAGCGAATAGCTCTCCTGTATGTACACTACAGACTGATGATATTTTGAAGGATCCGATGTGTTTCTGTGCGGTGGTTACAGAGCATCCAACTCCAATTTCAGTCTTCGAGGCATCAGTGTAAAGAACCATATTATATTGTTGTCTATTTAATAGTTCAAGAAAAGCTGTCCGTAAAACAATAGAACTGGTTTCGTCCTTGTTAAATTTGCAGAGAGAAATATCAAATTGGGGAAGGATATTTAACCAAGGTGGAGTATTGGAGAGTGGGAGAGGTCTGGTTTGAGAAAAGTTTATCTGTTTGGTTAAGGTTTGGATGATTATTGGAAGTGGGCGTGGATTATTATGGATTATTGGAAGTGGGTTCCTTTTTGACTTGTATACTTTTGCCCAAATAATCTTGCTTGAATCCGAACATTATTCTTATAATTTTCAATGTTTCAAACACCTTTTTTTCGTTTACATTATGGTTCTTCACTATCACTGTTGGAATCTGACATATTCCTATCTACAAAATAATGTTGCTTTAGTCAATACCTAAAGAAATCTAATAATAGTTTAGAATGACTAATAGTGGTTGCTGCCAAAAGTCCGCTTGCAACGCCCTCACATTGAGTGTATGAAGGGAACAAGTAGTGAATTTATTTCCTTCATACACTCAACCAAAATTTTCTGACGCTTCAATTTTCATACAGTAAATCGGATTTGTCTCCTTTAAAGACTCAACGGTGCACTGACTAATTATATGAAATATGTATATAAGACTTTATTTTGACCAAACAGTGGAGTTGTTTCCTCTATACAATAACCAATTTAATTGGTAAAGGTGAGTTATTAAAGGAAATGTGAGGCAGAGAAAACTTGATTATTTTGGATTTACTTCAAGATGAGGATAATCCAAGGTGAGTAGATCTATCTTATATGAGGGGTTTGAAAGAGTTTGCAAGCTGCTGAGATCGATTGATCGATTGACCATTTTGTTATTAATTTGGATATTAAAAATATAAGAGGAAAAAAATAACTAATGTTACTATAAAGACGTTGAAATTATTGTTTGGTACCCGGTCAATTATGTTTATCTCCTTCTCAATAAGAATATTTTGATGATCCAATTCATTATTCACTTTATCTATAAGACTACTAGGTACTGTTTTCTGATATTTTGATTAATTTCTCAATTAATACATCAGACATTTAGTAATGAGTTGCACTTAGCGGTAGGAAAGAAGTGCGAATCATCCTATTTTTCACCAGTTTCACACGGCTGGAGCGGAAATCCGTACTCTTATCTAAGAAAAACTCGCAAATTTTTTATTCTAAGAATTCAATTCAATTCAATTCAATTCAATAATTTATTGCTTCTAAAAAATATACATTTTCATAGCAAGAGTGAACAAATAAAATATAATACATTCAGTAAAAAAAGAAAAAGAAAAATATACCTATATATACATACAATCATACACATATATACATATATACATACATATAATCATGTATACATATACATAATATACCTATATAAACTGTGTAAGAGTAAGGAAATATTTCAAGATTATTCATTCAAGACAAATGCTCGGAGTTTTAAGACATTTTGAATGTGAAATGCTATAGCTTTTGCAGAGTTATTAGATAAATTATCCAATGCAAGGAGTAAGGAATTTGGACTTTGCAAGAATGTCAAGTCAGGGGGCTTCATAGAGCTACATATTGGGCAATCTAATAGAAGATGATAGATGGTTTCGGGAAGCCTTTGATTACAAATTGTACAGATTTCGTCCGGATTAATACGATATACCGCTCCTCTACAAGAAAATTTTATCATGTAATTGTTAGAAAAACGCAATTGAGCTATTGTTCTGGTGATATGGAGTGGAAGTCTCAAATGGAGGTAGTTTTGTGCAGATGTTGATATAGAAAATTTTTTAAATATTGTTAAGAAAGATGAGTTATCTAGAAGGTTACAATCTTTGGTAAAAAGTTTATTTCGGAGACGAACTAGAAGATCTTTTTTGTTGTTTCTAATATTGCAATATGTAATGTTGTCCCAAAAATTCAAAGCATCAATTTGACAAAAGATTTGTTTAATTTGAAGGGCCCAGTTATACCTTTTATCGCACTCTTCTAACTGTAATTGTCTTTTGAAACAAATTTTTGGTAGTCTTGTGTTATCCATTAATAATATCTTTAAAAGCCAGTTTAATGCTAATTTAAAAATGTTGTATAACAATTTTACCCGGCCGGTTTCAAGCCTCAGTGCGAAGTCAGGGGTGTTAGCAGGTAGAAGGAGAACCCTTTTTAGGAATGTGGTTTGAATTTTTTCCAGGGCATCAGTATAGCGTAATCCCCAAATTGGAATGCCATTGCTCATGGTACTTAAAACTAGCGAATCAAATAGATGCATGCGTGTAGTCCATGAATCAATTTTAGCTTTAGCCATTACTGGGATTACAGCGCCTATGGCTTGTGTTGCTTTTGCTATAGCCGATTCAGACATTATTCGAAACAGAGAAGAAGACGAAAAGGTGACACCTAGATATGTGTATGATGAGGTTAGATCTAACCGATTAGAGTTAAATGTGAAGTAATGATTATCTCGCATATGATAAGTACCTCTCGAGAAACACATGATTTTGGTTTTTTCAGTATTGACTGATAAGATATTATTAGATGTGTATACTTCTAACATTTTAAGTTTGTTGCTTACATCAACTTCAGAGTCTGCCAAAATCACTAAATCATCCGCATATAATAGCATAAGAAGGTCATTGCTGTTGTCGATGTTAATGCCAACAGCCCCACTTTCCCTGAAAAAGTCTTCAATATCTGCTAAAAACAAAGCAAAAAGAAGAGGGCTAAGAACTTCCCCTTGAAGAACACCAGTGGTTATGTTATGCGAACTTGTGTATTGTCCATTGCATTTGACACGCATATTTGCATTAATGTAAAAATTTCTACAAATATTGATCAGTTTGGAACTTATACCAAGTTTAAATAACTTATTCCATAAAAGGGAGTGATTTACACTATCAAATGCGCGTTTAAAGTCCACGAAAATAGCAAAAACCTTACGTCTACGAAGGCGAAGATGCAATTGTATAGCAGAACTTAGGACAAATATATTATCGTTACAGCCACGCTCACGACGAAAACCCGATTGACATTCTGGGAGGATGTGACATTCTTCAGCCCACGTTGATAACCTGTCAAGTATTATATGCATGAAAATTTTGGCAATACAGTTAACGAGTGCAATGCCCCTGTAATTAAAAGGATCCTCTATCGGGCCCTTTTTGTGGAGCATAATCATAACCACGTCACTCCAGTTTTTAGGAATTACGAGAGTATCTAAGATGGAGTTAAATAAGGAGCATAAATAGAGAACCCAATTATTAGGTAAGGATTTAAGTAACTCATAGGGAATACCATCTAGTCCGCTAGATTTGTTGTTTTTGCACGAGTTGAATACAGAATAAATTTCAGAAGTTGTGACCGGGTAATCGAGAAACGGGTTCCTAGCATCAAAAAATTCAGTATTGTCAATAGCAGAGACAGGATAAAAGTTTCTGTAAAATAATTCCCAGGTTTCAACTCGTAGGTTAGAAGATCGAGAAAAGTTACAACGATAGTCTTTAATGGTTTTCCAGAAAATTTTAGAGTCTCTGCAATTAGATAGTGTTTGTATAATATTTTGGTCATACTGTTTTTTCTTATTAGCGGTCAACTTTTTGTATTCTTTTTTGGAAGTTAAATACACATCTTTTAAGTGATTGTCATTAAATGAGTTTTGTTTACAACATTTTAAATTATAAAGGACTTTTTTCTTTAGTGATATACATTCTTTATCAAACCAAGGGTTCTTAATATGTGCCTGCGATCCTTGTGAAACAAACTGGACAATACCCAAATCAGTAGCGGCATCATTAATTGCAAGTATAAGATTCTCATGAGATTTTTCTACGTCTGAGATAGGTATTACACGAGGAGAATTCTGTAGAAGTAATTTATAGGGTAATATTAAGTGATCTGGTAATTTAAACAATTTGGTAAGGACTTCTTGGCTATTTATGTTAGGAGGAGAATGTAAAAAGTCGAGGTTTAGAGAACAACAAACTGGAAAATGGTCTGATGAATTAAACAAATTATTTACATAAAAATCCCTTATCATGGAGAGATGCGGGTTATTAACCCAAACGAAATCTATAGTACTTTTGCCCAGAACATTCACTAAAGTAAATTTACCAGGGCGGTCCGAAATACTTCTACCGTTTAATAAAGAAAATCCGTTAGTATTCATGAAATCTATTAGTTGCCGTCCCCTTGAATTAATAGTTTGATCTAATGATATTCTAGTGTCAAACAGATTAGTGTTTTCAAAAATTTCAGGAGGAGCGTAATCTACGTTAGATATGCGCGAGTTAAAATCTCCTCCAATGATTATTAGAGTGTCATTATATAATTCCTGTACACTAGATAAAGAACCTTGAAACATTTCCAGAAGGTATAACAGATCCAAGTTTGGTTTGAAGTAAACATTACATACAATAAAATTAAAGTTACGATCAGAAACTAAACAAAATAACCACCAGGGAGAATTTTCAATTATAGTGCACGAAAACTTTTTCACACAGAAAGTCGAAATACCGCCACTAGCTCTTCCTGTAGACTTCTCCTTTATAGCAACAGAGCTAATTACATTATACATGGACAAGTAGGAGGGGGATACTTTCATATCAATTGTTAACCACGTTTCCGAGAGACATAAAACATCTGGCATGTTGGTATCGTTAACATAATCTAAAACGTTTCGGAATCCCTGACAGTTCCAAAAAACAATATTAACTGGATGCTATATTTGATTTTGTGTTTTAGAGCTCTTTAATCCGTAATCACGAACTGGTGACATTTCTTCTTCCCTAGATCTTTTAGAAGTCCCCGAAGCAAGATGTGTGATAGGAACAATTTTAGGAACTTTGTTTATATATCTAATTGTAAGGTTGTTATCAGTCTGTAATTTAATGGAGAGTTCGGCCCGTAAGTCCTTTAAATGTTGTAGCTGATTGGGAGTCATATCTTGATTAAGCTTAATTTTCTCATGTGATAACTTTTTTTTGTTTTTTAAAACTTCAATGGCATATTGTGGAGAGCTAAATGTCAAACGATATGGACGGGTTTTACCATTAACTGGTTTGCCTAGACGAGCCCCAGCCACTACTTGCGGTGAGGCTTCAGAACAAATTTTGCTAATAATATCTTGGGCAGCATTCAGCTCCAGGTTTGGTTGGCTTTCCGGCAATCCAAATAGTATAATATTTTTCTCTCGCTTAAGACGTTCTGTACTTTCAGCCAAAAGTTCTTGAGCATCCATGTTTTTAAGAGAATCGAATTTTTTTTCGAGACCTAGCATTTTGTTTCGTAACTCTGAGTTTTCATCGCGCAATGTAGAGATGTCACTAAGACAGTTAGAGATAACTTGAGATTGAGTTGAGATTGTAGCAACCAAATCTTCAATTTTATAATTGCAGGCGGTAACTGCCGTAGTAAGACACGTTAATTTTGACATAATAGCTTGGAAATGATGATCATTTAAATTAGTTGAATTGGAAGAATTTAATTTACAGTCTTGACAAATCCAGTTGCCCGTATTCGCTGAGGTAGGTACATCGTCTACATTTCCAGCTAACGTTGACCGGACGCACCTCAGGTGACATTGGCGAGCACAAATTGAACATTTTAGCTGATTGTCGATGTCCGTCAACAAAACGGAACACAAGAAACAGGTATTCGGCATTTTTATATATTTGTTTATCGCTTTAATGATATACCTATTAAATGAAAAGGTTACCTCAATGTAAATAAACACAGTTTTGGATAAAAAAAAACCAGCTGCTATAATTAACTCACTACAAACAACACAAATGCACTGTTATCAAGTATAATTATAAAGTGATTTGAAATGATTATTTTTAAGAACAAATAGGTACGTGCAAACGGTATGAATTCTATTTGAACACTTTTTATTCTAAGAATTTTACATTGATCTGCAATAGGTAAAGGGATAAATATACAATAAGAGCGACCAAATAAATGGTATTTTCAAAAATGATTTTTCTGATCAATTCTCACAATATTTATTCAATGAACATTGTAGCAAATTTTAATCATGTCTAAGAAGTGGACGGACACTTTAAATGCTTTTAACGATCTTATTATGCCCAGGAAAAAATACTTATCCAGTAGAATGACTGCCCATTCAGGGGAAATATATTTTGTCCATGGTAGGGACAACAAAGTGCCATCAATATAAGTATATCCGACTCTAAATAAAATACAATTTAGTTAGATATCTATTATCAAAACCTAAGATCACATTTTTAATACATATAAGTGGAAGATATCCACACAACAGTCTCAAGTTTTTTTTTCAGGCCATAAACTGCTAAAATAGGAAAAAAATGAACAATTCTAAAACAAACTAATTCCTAGAATATGGATTCACATTATGAAAAAAAAATTATGTACAGAGACTGCCCTTGAAATTATTTTTGATAAATATAAACGAAACGAATTATGGTTGTTCAATAACATTAATAGGGGTATCAAAATTATAGTTATCTATTTCCCTTTTCAATTTTATTCCTGGAGTCGCAAGTATTTCCAGAATTTGCTCTTTTGTTGTAAATGCTGTATCTTCCTCAGTAAGTTCAAATGTTGTACCTGTATCATAACATATTTTGCAAAAAATTACTTGAATCTCATTTGAGTCTTCCAACCCAGTACAAAGAGCCACATAACGATACTCAGTTTTTCTTAACAAAAATTTAACCAAAATAAAGTACCTATTCTTATAATGGATGTCACAGTGGAATTGCCCTGGCAGGCAATTATTTTGACTTCCATAAACTAAATTACCAAGTTTCAAATGGCCACAAATGTCTTGGCAAAGACAACTTCGGGATTTCATACGCAACTGATTTGGCAAAAAGATATGTATGCTCCAACTTCGTCTGGAGCACCCTTGCCGTGGCCAGTCTCATGATAACTCCAAGTGAAAGTTTGAACATTCGGATAGCAGTCTTGCATTTTAAAAGCTAGTAGAAAAACATAGTTTTATTTCTATATTGAGTGACAGGCCCATCACCGAAAAAATGGATATTTGTGAAAGAGGGTGGCAAATTATCAAGGACAGGTTGAAAATAAGCCCGACTACCTGAGGGAGAATGATTTAGATTTGTTGACATTGGTTGCGTTCAAAAAACACAACTGTTGCATAATCGTTGAGTAAATGTTCTGTGAACGCACTTTGATCAGTGCGCGAAGCTTAACATGTTTGGTGAGCGGACGCCATTTTTCTGAGTGGTTTTCAATTGCGCTCATTGAGCACAACACGTTGCAGATTGTGATGTTTTTATAAAGGTTATCTATGGTTCTATTATTAGTTAACGAAGATTATACTTCGTATCGGTTATATATGATATACTGGGTGGTCCTTAAGTAATTGTACATAGAAATACCGTACAATCTTCACTTCAAAATATTGCGATTTAAACCAACTGGCCTCGATAAAATGTTGATATTAAGAGAGATACAGGGTGTTGAACATAAAATTTTAATTTTCGTTTTTCACAATAACTTTAACGCTTTTCAACGTATATGCACAAAAATTTAAGGTTGGGGGTTTTTTGATATGAGAAATTATAATTTTGTACCTATTTTGATGTATTTTGTAGTGGGCTCCACATAGGCCACGTATTCGGCATAAATGTACACAAAACTTTTCTGCCTTTTACATTAGCGATATTTTTGTGAAAAATAATTGAAGCCTCATTATTACAAAAAAAAATTTAATTGGTTGTCCTGGCTTACTCCCCTTCTAAGGATGGCTTAACGACTCCACACTCCAACAACGCCACAATGCACAGGATCAACACTTTTATTCAAACGACTTATTCCTCAAACAGGTAAAAATGGAAGAGCCGGAAGAACTCCTACGTTATAACCTTCCTCAACTGTGGATTACCAACTTAAGCCCCACCACAAACACGAATAATCTTCGTTTGACCAACATATGAGCTGTAAAAGGTCGAAGATATGGTTGCCTACCAAGCTTCCTCGATACGTATATAGGACTGCTTATAAGAAGAAAACGAAGTGTAACACTACGTCTAAATAAATCTCAAGAGTTTTTAAGAGTCAAAAAAGAAAAATAGTTTTGTTGATATCACTTATATCATAAGGTTATGCAGTTATTAAAAAAAATGGTTTATGGTTTTTTTGAATTGGTTAATTGACGTGATATCTCGGATTTGTTTTGGAAGTATATTTAAAAAGTAGTTTTATGGATAGGATAACGAAACAAGTATACTTGTCTGGTGTGGTAAATATAAGGCAGGTACAGTAAGTAAATTAAGAATTCTAAAATGACCTCGGCAACTATCACGAATTTTCAAACCAGCTAGGATTCTCACTGCTCTCTTTTGTATTTTAAAAACACTCTGACTGTGTGTACCACCCCAAAATACAATTCCATATGATAAATGTGAATAGAGTTACTATAGTATGCTGTTATCAATGTATGTTGATTAACTACTTTTTTTAACTCTTTTAATGAATAACAATTTTGGCTAAGTTTACTGCAGTGCACTTGTACATGATCCAACCAACTCACATGTTCATCAACAGTAATACCCAGAAATTTAATTTTAGTCTCCAATTCAATGGAGTTATTATCAATTTCCATTTCTTTTGGATATGTAGTTTCGTTACGATTATGTGTAAACAATATGCACTGTGTTTTATTATTGTTCATGACTAAGGAGTTGTTGTGAAACCATTCAGAAACTTTTGAAATTGACGAGGTAGCCTTCGGTTTTATAGTATCAAAATTATTTTCTGTAATTAACACATTTGTATCATCTGCATAATTTGTTATAGCGACTGAAAGATCACTTAGATATGATGAAAGATCATTAATGTACAATAGGAACAGAATTGGATCAAGTACACTACCCTGAGGAACTCCTAGTACAATTGGTTTAGAGTCTGAGATATACTTAACAGAATTCATTGTAATGAACACTTTTTGGGAACGATCACTAAGATACGACTTAAACCAGTCATAAGCTAATCCTCGGATCCCCAGCTTCTCCATTTTATTGAGTAAAGTCGTATGATGAACACAGTCAAAGGCCTTCGATAAATCTAGAAATATTCCAAGGGCAATATATCCATTGTCTAGAGCATCAAGAATCTCTCTCAAAAAATTGAACGCAGCTGTTGTAGTGGATTTACGTTTTTGATATCCATGCTGATTTTGTGCAATTGAGTTGCTAGAATCTAAGAAATATATCAATCGTCTACACATTTCAATTTCAAAAACTTTTGAGAAACTGGATAATAAACTACTGGGTCTACAGTTTTTTAGTTATAATGAATCGCCCTTCTTAAACAATGGTTTAACAACCGCTGTTTTCAACCGTGATGGAAAGATACCACTCAAGAAAGATGCATTTATTATGTACGTTAAAAGTTTTAATATTAAGGGGGCTATTCTTTTAAGCATCTTGTTACTTAGGCCGTCATCTCCGCTAGAGTTGTTGTTGTCCTTAGAACGCCAAAATTTTTCCAGGAATGGAGTTATACCGGTTTCGTCGGTATTGTAAATAGCAGGATAATTATAGTCTTTGAAGGCTCTAGACAAGTTAGTGAAAAATAAGTCGACTTCTTTTTTGTTGAACCCTTTTACCCTGTTCAATGACGTGCTCTCTGGCTTTCTCAGAGATTTGTTAGGGTGCCTTCTCAAAAACCCATAGTACCAGCCATTACCACATATTTTTTTATCCTTGTAAAAAATAATTCGGGATATTGTTGGCTTCCACATATTGGAAAGCGATCTTTTTAACTTGAAGTCTCGACATTCCATAAAACAACTTCGACATTTTAATTATATGATTGCACAGCTCGTCCTACTGGGCAGAGTTGAGAACTGCATCTTTCCAATTTTTAATTATTTTGATCGACTTTGCCTCTAAGACGGTCCTGAAGAGTACCATATGAAACTTGATACGTTCTAGATGCTTTTCTTATTCCCATAGATTTAGTTTGGACGGCGTTCATTGCCAGAGTCATATTTTCTAGAGACCATGAACCCTGGTCTGTTTTTCTGTAGTACTTGAAAGGCATTTTTACAGCACCTGGAAAAAAATAATTATTATTATGAATTTCGGGTAATAGCAACCTGGCTCGAGTAAGACCGACCAACTGCGGTCGGTCTTACCCGAAAATACATGCGTTTAAAAATAGAAAAATGAGGTTATATGTTTATGCGGTTTCTGCATAACAAATGCTCAAGCTAATAAATGTCATACAGATATAGGGAGAGGAAAAATCACTTATTCACAGAGTACCTACCTATTTTAGAACTCAAAACAGATATAACGATTCACGTGGAAATATGTTTCAACGCACAAAATTCTACAAAGCCGAATCACGGTGTCTCCAGCACTTGTGCTCGACAGTCTGGCCGTATATCTCTCTATGGCGTTGCTTTACACTGCAGTTGGCGCGCAATTTGAAATTAAATCGCCTGGTCGGTCTTACCTAGCTGGTTGGTATTCCCCATATTATCCACACCAAGTCAACTTTTACAAATAATTCTCATTCTTGGCACAGAGTATGACCTGGCGGCCGTAGCTACAGGTATGCCTTTTGCTACAGCTTCTAAAGCTACATTCATCTACTCTTTGGAATATTTTTTTTGGTGCCATATCTGCAATAATAAGTTCCCTGTAACCAATACCAGTACTAATGATTGGCACTTATGTCAATAACTGGAACCATTGACGTTTTAGAACTCCTATCAAGATATGATCTTTCGAAGTATGTTTGCAATGTTTCCGTATGGTTGTATTAAATTTGTTAATAGTTCCAGTCATTGGCATCTTTGTCAATAATTGGTACATGGTGATAATCACTTAATCCAGTCATTGACAACCACGTCAACTTCAGATCATACGTTTTACTGATGAAAACGCATCAAAAATCCTTTAATTCATACTGAAACTGCTCCCTCGAACATATGAAATAAATCAAACATGAATACATTATGGAATAAAAAATAATATCTGACTCAATTACCTTAACTAATATCTTAAATTATCAGCTAATTCGTTTTATAGTTGGTATAGTGTTGCCAAATTTCATATTTATCAAGTTTTTGTATTGAAAATGACTCTGAAACGTGGACTTGGCTTATTTGGTGAAGGTTTACCTTCGGGTGTAAATTATTGGAACACTATCAATAACTGGTGCATTCACCTCATATTAAAGTCTATTTTAACACACCACCTTTGGATCAAGTTTAGTGTAATTTCAGATCGATAATATTGATAATGTTAGATTCACGGATAAATTATTTAATAAAAATACATATATGCACCAAAATGGTCAGAGATAAGCAAGTGAAGTTCTGAGAATAATAAATGGGTATCTCAGGGTTCATAGCGACCTGGAAAACCTGGAGAACCTGGAAAAGTCAGGGAATTTGAAGATGGTCAGGGAAAAGTCAGGAAAAACATCATTTTCAACAGAAATAACCAAAAATGTCAGGGAAATTTTTCCCCCACCTGGAAAATAATTATGGATCTTTCCCCTTCATTGATATTGATCGCTCCCCATAAACTTTAACCATTCTTTTATTATTATTTATACCTATGAAATAAAAAGAGATAGCTAACTCGGACATTATACTAAAGGTTTCTGAAGTAGAACTAGTAAGAATTTGGAAAGAATGTCAAAAATTTCTTGTAGCAGCAGTAAAAAAATTGCTGAAAGATCATGCATAAAATATAATTTGGCAAAGTATATTACCTGTTTTGACCCAAGAATATTCATGGATTCTGCACAAAATGCAAATAAATTAATTCAATAATTTTACGATAAACATAATAACGAGCAGGCAATCAGAAAAAAGTTTTTGTCAGTTTAAAAAACTTGCATCTGATGAACATTTTTTAAGAGGAGCTAAAAACTACGACTACAATAAAAAATAACTCACAGAACATAAAGACTTTCTTGAAAAAGAAAATAAAAACTCAATTAAAAATAATTTGGCTAAAAAAAAGGGAAGCTAAGGATAAAATCTATAATTTGGAAATTAAAAAGAGAAAAATCGAAAACGAATCAAATACTAGCTTGCCTTTAATAAACACTGAAATTAATGACCTAAGACAAACGTTAAGTACTATCGTTACCTAATTTTTCTAATGTATTGGCCAATCTGCAGGGAATAATTTGTTGTTACCCTGCAGATTTTGTGATGCGAATTTGGGGTTTTTTGTTCTGAAGAGTTTTATATCTGTTTGTTTTTATGTTAAATTTTTTCATTTGTTTTTATTTTTGTGTTTTTATTCCTTTCAGATTCTTTGTTTAAATTTTGTTTATAAAAATGAGACATATATGTATTGGTTTCTTCAAACGTGATGCTTCTTCCCTGTGAACTATGAGTTTGAATGAAAATATCTTTTTTAGTGTGAGTGTGTGGGGAGGAGGGGGTAAGCTTAGGAAGAATTTCAATTACCACAGACTTACTTTTTCAGTGGATACCTAAAAGTGACCTGGAAAAAAAATTGTGGGTCAGGGAAAACCTGGAAAAGTCAGGGAATTTTATTTCGTAAAATGGCTATGAACCCTGTATCTCATATATCCCTTTCGCTCACGAATTATTGTTATTGGGAATGAAATTCTGAATATCTTTATAGCTGCGTACACATGACTAGGAAGTCAAAAGAAGATTGTATTCTGTAAAAAAAATTTTAATTTTCAGAAAAATTGCAAAGCGCTTTCGTCTGTTAAGCCATCATCAGTGCGATACCTGCAAGTAAGTAATAGTCGTTGAAATTATATAAAATAGGAAATTAGTAAAGAATAACTTACTCGTGAAGTATATATATACTTGAAACCAAAAGTCGACAACACATTGACTAAACAATCATGAAATTTTTAAAAATGACAATAAATTTTAAATATTCTCCTATTTGGGGTGAACTGTCGTTAACTTTTACACATTTTTATATACCGTGCTATTCAAATGTTCCCTTCCCCCCCTTGTATCTTTTGAACGGCTACACTTACATTAATAAAATTTGGAGGATGAAAATAAAGTGTTATAAACTTCTCTACGAATGGTAACAGGTGACGTAATAGTAATAGATGACGTCACAGTGCCACTCTGGCCAATAATTTTAAATAGGACCTTATGGCAAGTGATATCTCGTCTGAAAGGCATTGACATTGGCTACATAGCCATATTAATTTTGTTTGGGTTTAAACTAATTTTGACGGATAAATTGAATGAATACCAAAATTATTATTTCACATTTAAATATTGAAGATTTTTCAGTCCGCCTCTGGTTAGTTGTCAAAAAAATTGACGTTTTTAATTTAATAGTATTTGTTGCTTTGCAAAGTTTTTCTAAATAGCTTAAATATTCAATTCTATTATTGTTTAACGAGATGTTCAAGAGTTTACATAGGGAAAATGGTACGTACTCAAGCCAACGAAGTAGCAGCATCTTGATAATTGGTGAATCTAGAAAGAATCTCCATGAAGCGGAACGTTTATTTAATGAGAGATACCCAGATCTCCCTATCTCGAGAACTTATTTGAGGGAGCTTCTTCACAAGTTTGAAGCAACAGGTAGTGTTCAAGATGCCAAACGATCTGGTCGACCAACATTTAGTAATGATAAAAAAATTGATATAGTTGCTGAAATGGTAGTAAACCCTACTTCCTCTTTAACTAAAGTTGCTCTAGGGAAGTGGTTAATCAAAGCAAAATAAAATGGGCAATTAACTCATTTGAGCCATATAAATCACCGGGACCGGACGGGATCTATCCAATTATGCTGCAAAAGGCAGACGGCATTATACTCAGCAAACTGTGTACGATCCTTAGAGCAAGTATGGGACTAGGGTACATACCAA
>CAJUYH010004565.1:0-26676 GCA_910591685.1 Galerucella tenella
TGCGATGCTCGTCGCCTATTTATACTCGCACGTCGTGTAGTTCGAGAGACTTCTCGAAGTTCTGGTGGATGCGCTGGGTTTTTCTAGATGTTACGTGTTCCAGACCATTCTCGAAAAAAAGGCAGAGGAGCCATAGTCGTATCATATGGGAATTTCACTGAAGGCACTAATTGAGCACATTAATGCAGCAGCTCGCGTAACAGTATGATGATTCAGGCACGGGTTAATGTGAATATTAAGGGCTAGTTCAGGTCTGATATATTTTTCCAGGTCATAATCTAAAAATTTGAGGGGCGTTTGCAATTTGGGAAATAACGGACACCCTAATGTGTTGTGTATTAGTAATATTACAGTGAATTACTGGTGGTTGGAACGAACCTCATATATTGAACGAATCAAATTATTGATATAAGCTGAAGTTGAATCAGTTACAGCTCATATGATGTCAAAGCCGAAGGTAATTTGCTAATTTTTCTGGTAAAGAACAGGGCGGATAGCACCAATCAACTGTATTGGCTTATGGAAAGTGGGAAATAAAGTTGGGGCACTTGTATTAACGCTTCTCCACTTTTTCCACTCTCACCATTAACAGTCCCTTTGAGCGCTGAAAACTGCTGAGATACAAGGTACTTTGAAGATAGGACGTGGAAAAATAATTTTATTCAACTCTCTTGAGCGTTTATGGTTCATTGCTACCTACCTTATATTATAAGAAAATACAAATTCCGAATAGACGGATATAATATATATCTGGTTCCAGTTCTGAATTCACGCATATATTGTTCAAAAGGGTAACATCACATTACAGAGAAGGTTGTTTCATAATTTACCTCTGGCGAGGATCCTATAAATGATATACAGGACTTTTCCAACGCGTCTCTGACAAATATACGCTCGGTTTGACAAAAAAATAAATAAAATAATTGAAGAACAGGATACGGGAGAAATCCTTTTAGTTGAAAGAACAGCACATCTCAAGAGAAAATGCAAAATTGTTATTGACTAAGGCGTATGGCAAGTTGACAGTTTTTTTTTATTTCCGGAATACATCATCTGATAAATTCAGTTTCAAGGATGAAAAGTGTTATTGATAAATATTTTGTTTCCTATTCAGTTAAGGAGTCTGAATCAATTCGATCGGAACTTATTCGGAAGATAATATGAAATGAACTCCAATTCAAGAAACTGAAATGTTATAAACGTAGGTGGGAATAAATCATCTTCAAGAAGAATATATTTTATGATTTTTTTCCACTCCCTAACTTTCTGAAACAGAAAAATCAGTGAAGTTCTCTGTCGATCTGCGTAGTAAAGTATAATTGATACTTTTTTTAAGCCCTATTTCACGGAAATTGAGGTTTAGCAGTCCAAGCAAGCGTAGCAAAGCAGAGGCAACTGGTAGTTGAGGGCTGCTTGAGTGTTTTCTGCATGTCTTACACACAACTGTTTTTCGCCTACCGAATTAACCAAAGAATACGAGTAAATAACAAAAAACTTTGACATACTGATGTTAAATTTGAAAACTCACGTGAATCGTCGAAGCAATCAAGTGACAGATGGTGAAAATCGTTATGAATTTTCCGCCCTTGGGCTGAGAGTTTCCGCCAGTTTCCGTTCTATTTTGGATGTTATATGATTGGTTTTCTGGTGAGGTAATGGAAAATAGTATATTTTGTCACAAAAGCGAAAAATGACTCATGACAGCTAGAAATTCCTTTATTTATGACACACAACTGTTTTTTGCCTTCAAAATAAACCCAAGATTAGGAATTATCACGAAAAACTTTTATGTACACTATATATTCCAGTTAATGGAAAGCGTCAAAAGTCGTGGCTTTAGGGATCTTTCGCCCTTGGGCAGCTGAACCATATGAATATGATTGTTTACTTGGTAAGGTACGCGAGAATAGATTTTTATGTCACAAGGACAGAAAATTAGCTTTTGCTGCCCAAGACTATCAGATCAACGAGCGGGAGACATTATTTAATTAAGGCAGCTAGGGGATGGAAATCTACTGCTGTAACCAAAGGGTAAGAGAAGAACTGTCCCAATGAAAAATGAATTGTTCTTCACGAGTTTTACGAGGAGCTGATGAGCTGAGATCAATTCTAATGTTCCGAATACTCAGGATTTAAAGGGAGCTAAAGCCATAAATCGAACAGAAACAAACGTAACTGGATCAAAAAGTCACATTACTAAACCAAACAATTGTATTTCATACAAACTACACAACCTTCCCATTCGTGAAAAAAAGGACCTCTTTATGCCCTCATTGTATACAGTGATATTCTCACTCTAAGTTATGTATATTTATAGTTCCGATATAAATGAACTTTGTCAATTCCAGTTTTCCGCAGTTTTGAGAATTTACTTGCTCAACCAACTCCAATTGCGCTTTTATTGCATTATGCTTCCCTTCTAATAATGGAATATTGAATGCAAAATGGAAATCAACCCGATACAAAGTGCTGTATTAACAATTTCATAAGTCAACCCCGCAATATTAAATGAATCGAATCTGTGATTTCAAGAACAATCCTATCAATTGTATATTGAATTCATATCAAACATTCCTTCATCGATCATAATAAAATCAACATTTAATAGTTTTATAATTAATTTACCAAAAATTTGAGCCACATTAGGCAAATAATTCAATAATTAGAGCCCATTATGCAATAGGAAACCAATGGCCAGTCTCTGAAAATCCGAACCAGTAGATGTTTTTTTAACAGTCTACAATGAAGAACCAAAGATTTGTCATGTCAGCGTAATATGTGGCACAGTAGAACCAACTTGCGAAGTTAAAAATATTTGAATAAAATTTCTCTGTTAGACTCGAGCCGTCCTGGAAGAGGAAGGAAAAGAGAAATTGGAGAACAGGATGGACATGGAAGATAAATACCAATGGCAATAAGCAGCATTATACGGCGGGAGGAAAACTCCTAAAACCCAAGAAATTTGCTGAATTTCGGTAGAGAAGCAGAGTAATTCCCTTCAAAATTACTGGAATATGACAGACTACAACGTGCAAACTACCTTCCTGCCGACACCCGTATGGAAATCTTCGGTGGAGAAAGAACTTGTGACTACAAATGTGATAACCATCACAACTACTGAAGATCATTCAAGTCAAACTAGTAGTCCATATCAAAGACACGAAGCTTCTGGAATGGAAGTAAAGTTAACATGGAAAACGGTACAAAGATTCAGCTCAAGTGCCTGGGCTGTTGAGCACAACAAAGCGACATAAGAGTTAACGCAAGGAAGTTAACGTGCAGATTCATTGTTGACCATATAACAGTGTTGGCGTAACACTGATGATTTGAAAAAAATCTTCCTGTGGGAATGAAAGTTGCAGGAATAAACAGGTAATCACGTGTTATCTTCGCCAAGAGTGTAATTGGTACGAATGACGTTTCCATAATTTCATCCCCAGGTAAGAACTAAAGATCTCAATACCTACTTCAAGAGTCTTCCGTGAGTTCTGCACAACATGGTCTTGGTCTTACATACTTGATCTTGCAAGAGTTGCAAGCTTCCAGGCCTATTTTGAAAGACCAAGACCAAAACTCTAGGGGCAAGACCAGTCTTGCCCAATGCTACTTCATAGCCATGGGCGACGGTCATACTAAACGCTTTCAGCTACAGGTGGTCTCTGAGACAGCATAAAATCAATCGACGAATTTACTTCCATGTTTACTGTTTCAATTGTTGTGGCAAATGCAATATTATATTTCATATTCATTTGAAGTAACCGTAGAAGTTATTTATATACATTATCATGATGTTTCCTACACCAATCGGATTGAATAATATTCACAGCCAGTAGTCAGTCATTTGCTTCTCAAATTCCTGTGAACTATTTTCAATTAATAGTAGACCAACGTGGGTATTAATTGAATCTCATGGTGTTATGGAATATTCAATATTTTTCAAGAGGGTATAGGGAAAATAATTATTTCAACTACTCTTATCCTTTTTGGAAAATATAGTATCATAACAATCACCTTTTTATTTGAATAGCCATTCGTCAAGTTCTTTGATATCCTAGATTGAATATTATGCTCTATACAATGATCAAATGGCAAGCACGTGAACGGACTATGCACTTTTTTTAATTTTGGTAAAATTATAGTTATAAAAAATTATACGTCATTCGGAAGAGACGTATGCAACGTGATAAGCAGCTTTGTTAATTTAAATATAAGCCCTTGTACCTATGCCATCAAACATAAATGTTACTTTGTGCAGAATACTACCAGCAGGAATTTGCATCTGGTTCTAAGACTGTACCATATTTTTGGAAAAAAAACTGTCAAATTTTCGAAAAGCTGCGTCATTTAGTTTGTGTTCAAGAGCTATTAATAGTAAACTATCTTGTAAGTGAACTTTAGCGGGAATATAAAAATGTGAATAGAATATACTGACTAGGCATTATTTTCACCGTCATATAACGTTCTGAATTCATGAATGATGATTGCTGGAAGTTTATAAAAAATAATAAAAGGGCGCTCTTGTATAACATGAATAGACAACCCCAATATTAGTAGACAGGAAGACCAGCAATTGCTATTGTTATTAGGGACATCTCGATACCTATTTTATCGAATTGGGAACTCAACCACTCAATCATAGAATAAGCATACTTTTGTTATATTGACTGATTCCAGTGCGCTACTGAATGAAAAAAAAACTAATCAAACTAATCTATTTATTTGAAACCCAGTTGATGTTATCAATGATAATTCTTTCTTGTTTTTGTGTTATTGTATATTTGGAATTGAATTCGTGTCGAAATAGAGCACGCAATTACACTTATTGTTACTTTAATTCATCCAAAACGGTTCATTGTCAACAGCAACTATGTATTTGCTTGAATTATAAAAGCAATATTGTTCGATAAGTGACAGTAATAAATTTAACTATTATTTGTTGAACAGTCCAACTTGAAATATTTTTGTAAATGTATGTGTAATCAAAAAGGCTGCAACTTATAATCATCAATAGCATGTAGAAACATGTTGGTTATGTTAATTGTACAAGCTAAAATCTTTCGTATGTTATGTAACCGTGTCACATTTAATGTTTAATATTTTGTGAATTGCTACTAAATTATGTCGCGTTTTATGGAAAGTTTCGTGAATTCTGCTCTCAAATGACTATTAAAATTTGTAGTGTGGTTCATTTGAGGCTAGTTTAACAGGGACCGGTTGTTTAATAGAAGTTTAGTTCACGTATTAAGTAGAGTTGGTTCAATATTTGAACGGTACAAAGCATGACGCATTTCCCAGAGGAACAATAATCAAAGATTACTCAATTCATCATCAGTTATTCAATAAAATACCTAGTTATTCCATGGAATAGCTGATCGTGTCCGCTAAAGTGTGTAATATGTTATTAATTTGTCACTTCAACTAGTTATTTCATGAAATAAGTACTCTATGAATTTACTACTGTAAAACAAGAATTACTGAAATGACACTTGGAATTACGAAGAACATTACTTTTAAAACAGAAATATTTTTTGATGACACCCTGGGCTTTATACGACCATTTTTTAAATATCTTACCAATACCTACAATTTAAGCTGTAGCAGCCGACCAAAGCGATATTTCTAAATCTGGTACTTCTTCGATTCCAATTAATTTTTTTCCGCAGACACTGAACTGGGATCGGGAATATAATTGTTTTATGCGAGTGCTTCTTGTGCCCAATTGGAAAAATCCATTTTTGGCATCACCTTTCCCTCTGTCAACTTCAGGCGGTAAACCCCACATAGGCTCCAGAATGAGGTTTATCCGAAATTAAATCCATCTTTTTTTTTATCCGAAATTAAATCCATCTTTTTTGCTTGAATTTCCGAACATTTCCTGAACTGTTTTTTTTCTCTTCGAACGTTAAGTTCATTAAAGCACAATTTGTCGTGCGAGATATTTGATATAGATTACTTTACACTTTAACGGGCTGCAGATGATTATTCCATGAAATAACTGGTTGAACCATGGAATACAAGAGATTCTCCCACTTTAACGGACACGATCAGCTATTTCATGGAATAACTAGGTATTCTATGAAATAACGGTAACATGCACATTCACCAGTATTTCTATTTGATTCGGGTTTATTGGGAATGTTCCTCGCGTAAGGCTCAGCTTATAGGTGTAATAGTTCACATTACAATTCTGATTGATTCATTCATATGACCGATTTGTCTGTATACTCATATACAGTGTGGGACAGCCAAATAGAATAAACTCGATAACCAATAAATAAGGGCGTGTTGGGAGAAACGCTTGGACATGTTTATAAGTATTTCCTATGCGCATTTTATCTAACAAAAAATATATGAAAATATATGAGGTGTGCTATGTTACAGTGGCCAATACCAACTTTCTTATTTCAAACGCAACCCCCTGTATATCATCAATTTTTCATATTCTTTTTAAAATTTCAGATCCATGTACAATGTCTTATACAATCATATCTTCAACTGTTTGGGAAATATTTATCACAAAAACTTATATTAAAAAAATAAAATTATTACACTCAATACTCTATTAAATAATATACAGGGGGTGGCGTTTGAAATAAGAAAGTTGGTATTGATCACTGTCACCTCTGTCGGAAATTATATGGTCAATTGAGTTTTTGTAATAAGTATAAAACTTTTTTCCCCTTGAGATTTAATGTCGGCCTACTTCCATTCACCTCTCACCGAAAACTTTGCCGAATCTACTAGTGTTCATGCTATTAGTAGGGAGTCCAACATCCATCGACTCGGCACCTCGGTCTTACGTACTCTTCATATCTACATTATAGCTTGAACTCATTGGTTTAACGCTAAATATTGATAAAAAACTCCTTAAGTATCAGACTTACCCAGAACCAGCATACTTTTCTCCTTTATATCCTCACTTTGCATCGTAGATACCGAACAAACATAATCCCCAGATAGTTCAGGTACTGCTTTCACGATATACAACGCCCTGTACATGGTGTAGGCACTATCACCAATGGCATATCCAAGATTGAGATGAATTTTAAATCTCTCCAAGGCTTGTGGTCCGTTCTTCACATCTGCAAAATTGTAAGCTGTTGTTTTCACCTAGTATATGTGTAAGTTATTCATGCAACTTCGATTTACTTGAATGTTAAGAGCTTCATAATAATATATAATGAATGTTTACTGAACTGGGTGGAACAATTAACTATTACTAAGCTTGTGAGTGAACTTGAGAAAAAGTTTGATAACTTTGCTTGATTAATAATATTAAAATAGCTATTTACAACCAGGGCTCACTGATTAAAAAATTGCATAATATACTAGACTATAATGGAAAAACATCTGAAACCTGAAATATGGGTGAGAGATTATGTTAATTCCAATAGAATGGTTCTCAGCATTAAAAAATTCTCTATCTGCAGGAAATTATTCCTGGATCTTGTCTGGAAAGGTCTCCACTGCTGCCAAAATAGCTCATTGTATTCTTACTGATGCTGTTTCTTAGTACCCCCCTGTACCTGTACCTGTACCAGCTGGGTGTTTTCAATCTTCTTGCAGAAAGCCAAACGCTGACTGTATTTTCAAATCCATTATCTCGTATGAATGGGTTATATCACGAAAATAGGCATGTTTCGTATAGTAGGTGATATATAGCAAATGTTACGGGGCATAGTTACAACCGTATTAACAAACAAGATGGAGACTAACAGCCAAGTTCTTAGGACGTAATCTAGAAACTCTGGAGCGAAGAAACTAAATTTGAGAAAGCAATGGGACGGTGGTTTGGAAGCCAGTTCAATTTGAAATAGCGAGAACAAAGGAAAATACTTCAATAGCGTTTTTCATCGCAAATAATGTCTATCAACTTTATTTCCTACTCTGGAAAGATTTATTTTCCAATTGGTGGATAATTTCAATTTTTAGTAATTGACGAGGACAGAAACACAGATGTCGGAGGAAAAAGCAAATAAATCGACCCAAAAAAGCAACTACTACTCGGACAGCAGGTACAATGAACATTTGGACAAGTACCAAGCCCAAAGCAGGAAGCTAATACGAGAAAATCGGAAGATATTAGATGAAACGCCAAATAAGGACAATGCGAGACAAAATTGAATAAGTCTACAACGAAAAACGCATGGAAGTAGAATGGTATACGTGAACACCACGAGAAGAAGGAAATAAATAATTCTCATTCGGGTACTGACAAACATCAAGGACCTCAAATAGCTATAGGAGGTGTTCGATAAGGAGAAAAATGAGCCAAATTCACTCCAGATACGGCGAAAGAGGACCATTGCTCTTCCATATAGTGGCTAGATGTCAAAAAAAGGAAATCCAGTCCATACAACAAGTGAAAGTGAGATGGAAAGAACAGAGCAAAGGAAATTGTCGCAGTACTACAGCTGGTATTTCACGAAGAACAGACGACATGCTTAGTGAACATCAAGTGTGGGGAACCACACCTCTTCAACAAGTGCCAAGATAAAAGACAATTCACCCTCCAAGGATCACTGCCAGGACGATCATCAAGCAAACTATAAAGGATGCTCATAGACCTCAAATAGAAGGACCACAGGGAAACCAGCCAAAAAAGAAATAAAGCCATTAGTCATCAATTTTATTTTCAAACCCATGCTTATGCTTCATGCGTGTTGCTCAAAGATAGTAGCCCTCGGCCTGCGGCCTTGGGCTATTATCAAGCAACACGCTTTTAGCATTCTCTATGACAAACTTATTTGGTACTATCAAGACCCCAGGGGTATTACTACTGATAATTTCATCGCAATATGAAATTTCGGTCTTATCATTTCTATTAAGCTTAACTTTTCGTAACAAACGTTCTCCCGTGTGCTGGTTATTCCACCAATTTTATCATAAGAATAAGAGTGGTGCAATTCTTACAAATAATTAATTTTATTTGTCATTGGGAAGCTTGGTTATCGAAATCTAATTACATTCACTCAGATGCTGTACCTCATGAATTATTGATTGGAAGAACATAAGTGTCTTGAAATTACTCAAAATATATCGAGATTCATTACCTGGGATCCATTGGTACACTAAGGTGTGGTTGAAGTACCATTTTAAAACTAAATCCTCATCAACAGCGTCTAATTCATAGTCACAGTCCAAAACAACGGGACTACCATATTTTACCACATCTGGTATTTCTAGTCGATTTATTTTGACTCCGATGCCAAAATTCATTGAAACTGGAACAAACAAAAATGTCAGAAAATCCTTGTAATAAAGCTTCAAGCTATTTTACATTTTATTGCAGATATGAAATAATTTCATTACCAAGTTTCAAGACCTCGAAAATGTAATAATTTCCATTTCATGCTATAGGTATACGTTATTAACTGCAAAATTGGATGTATATACACCGACTATTGATTTTCCGATCTATTTAGTGAGTGTTGACAATTTTAATCGCATCGCGTGCGAATGTAAATTGAATCCTATGGAAACAATTACAAACTAATTCGATATTTTTCAGCAAAGGAAAACGTGATTGAAAATAATTTTCAAGCGATATAAGATGTGTTATGTATTCCTGTCACACTGATTCAACCTACTTAGTAGGTGTGAGGTGGACACAACCATCTATTTGAGCAGTCGAAAAGCGACCGAGCTGGAAAATCCACAATACAGCTTTGATTGTATTTCTTATTAACCAGAAGAAAAAGGTTCTGATTCCAAAGTGCAAATTTTTTGGTTACCTATGTCCCAATATAACTTCTTTGTTTATGAACCGATTTTAACAATTTCTGTTGCATTGGGTTCAGTACATCAACATATAGCTTCAATATCAGGACACCAATAAAATAATTAAAATCGAAAAGAAAATATACCGGAAGCAATAATGCCCAAATTATGTTTTTGAACATTTATTTATTAATTTACTTATATAAAATTCAACAATAACTAGTCTTTTCACTACAAAGGTTAACAAAACACTGAATTTATGATTATGAATTCAAAAAATTGGGAAAAGATGAGGCAGGCTGTATCGTAGGTTTCTAGGAATGGTGATAATGATGATGACTGCTTCAATGGAGGGACCAATTTGATTTAAAATAATCAAGGAGTTTTCCAGAATAGTTTTATCCAAAAGAGAGAGAAACATACATGACATTATCGATGGCAAGATCTACTTCATTTATCAATTATTCACTTATATAAAACTGAACAATAACCAGTCTCACAAAATTTAATGATAGAATGAACTTATCATTGGAACAAAAGTCGCAGATTCCTAGGAATGGTAATAGTGATGATGTCTGATTATCATAGGTACATGGAATACTGATGTAACTCGGGTGTCTGAATGAGAAAGGCAGCCCGCAGTATCTCGAAACTATTCATCACGAACCTTCGAGAAAAAAACCAGTATTACACACTTGTATACAAGAAAGTGCTCCACCTCTAGAGGGCGTAGTGTACAATAATATCCCCAAAAACATCACACATCATCATCATCAACCATAATAAATATACCGTTAAAGTGCCACCAAATTTGAATATTCGTAATTATTTCAGTTTGCTCCAGTACTTTCTCCACTATCTTGTGAATTAACTGGTAGGGGTGGGTGAGAAAGCTGACTTAATCAAACTTTTTTCCAGCTTCATGGATTTTGTCAAACTTAGGATCATTAGGAAGGGGATTCAATACTCACTGAAATATTACATGAATGTTCGATTCCAATGACTTCAACGGCCGCTTTGTGGTGAAGATTGAACAATTATTTTGTTTTCATTTTTTTTCAATCGATATTTTCCAATCATCCACTTGAAATCGGATGGAATTTCAAGATGAAATGGTGAAAGCCACATCTCAATATCTATTTAAAATACGGGAAAAATTTGGTACACTGAAAAATGGAGTTTTAAAGTATAGTAAATTGGAAATTTTACATAATGTAGTCCAGATGTCATACATTCCTAACAACTTCAATATGAAATTAATGTGCAGTGAATTTATGAATCTGTAACGGTTAGCAATTTGGGAATACGTGATGCCTGACACATTTAGCGAAGTTGATGATATGCTAAAAGTGTATTCGGAATGTTTTTGAGAATGCTCTGATTGCAGCCAGAGAATATGCATCAAGATATTTGAAAAGTTAGCTGAACTTTGAGAATAAACCGGATCTGTTCAGCGTCAAAGAAATTTCACACGTTTGGAAGGTGGGAATTTCTAGTTATTGTGCTCCCCCTTTTCACGAAAAATCATTTCCATTCGTATTGTATACCTGTTCATCGATAATTGAAAGCTACAGGTTACGATAAAAGACTGGATCATTGTTATTGGATTGAGAATAACTGAATAAAAATCCAATTTTTCAATTAATATAAGGTGTCTGGATAAAGCTACACTTTCCAGGAATAGATCTGTACACGGACATGATACTCACTATTGGTCTGATCATAATCCACATTTTATGCGACAAAATGTTAACCCGGGAACCAGGGTCGCAGGTCAGTTAACGTATATGGTGTGGGATTTCAAATGATTCAATTGTAGGACCTTTTGTTTCTAATGGATATTCAAACGGCGAGCGAGAGATGAATGGAGAAGATTCCATTCGAAGATTACGAAACGCAATCGGCAGTATTTCCATGGATAAAATAGGAGCTGCTGTCTTCTCTTCCACGCTGAGATTAAGGGGTCTATCCTGTGAGTATGTACGATGCCGTTGATAAACGAATATCGTTTACTAACGATAAATGTTATTCTGTATCCAAAATGCTAACAAATTCCTCGTTAGAAATCGCCGTTCATGAACGACAGCCAGAAACGTCACTTTGGCTATAAAATTTGTCTATTTTTGTGATAAGATTAATTATTTCGGAGAAATTCGGTGGTACCATAGAGTTGTTTGATTTCCAAAAAGGAATATTTATCTTTTTTACATGGTAGTGGGATATTGGGGACTTTTAGCTTGTCTTAAATCTCCCACGTATCCGTATCCTTAACGAACTGCGCATGTGTAGACCCGTTACGTCTCAGCCGATACGATGCGTTGAACGTATTGTTACGTACCCTACTCCGTATACTTAAACGTATCCGTATACCGACAAAAGTCAGTATTCCGAGCTATTAGTGCTATATTACATCATCTCTATTTATTATTTATTATTACAATCAATTATGAGCTGAGAACCGAAGTTCTATAAAGCTCATATAACAAAAATGAGATAAAAAAACAAAAACAGAACAAAACAAAAATTGAAGTAAAAATTATCGCTATTGGTAGCACAAGCTATAAATGGGCGATAGTCATTATAAAATTGAAAAATGGAAAGAAAACGAAAATAAATGAAAACCAAAAATTAAAATACATGTACAAAATTAAGAATTTAGAATGCAAAACAAATTGGTATAACTGGTTTTCAAAAGCATCAACAGACGGTGCACAGACCACACTGCTAGGTAAATTAATCCAGTATGGAAATATTCCGTTGGAGAGAAAATTTTGTCTATTTTTAGTTTCAAACATTTCCTTCTTCAACTTATATGGATGCCCCCTTCATCGAATATCAGGATTTAAAGTAAAAATGGGTGACATATCAAAACCAAACATGTTAAATATAGCTCCAAATGTAACTATCAAATCGCCACGTTGTCTGCGTTCACTAAAATACGTTAGTTCGGATGAATCAAGACGCTGCTCATAGCTAGATCATATTCGGCCGTAACGAAGTCTTGTGGCTAACCTTTGCACATTTCCAAGTCTATTATGATCAGATGTTAAAACACAGGACACCATACAGGTCCGCAGTATTCCATAAGAGGACGAACGTGAATTGTGTATAACTTGATAAATGTTGACGGTGATACTTGACCAAAGGATTTATCTATTGAAAATGTTTGAGAGTTACCCTTCTTGCACACTGAGAGAATATGCTCAGACCAGGACAAGTCTTTGTTTATAATAACACCGAGGTCACATTGCGATGGAGTATGTAGGACGACACACCTATCCAAATTTAGCGGTAAAAACCAGTCGGAACACCATTTATACACTGCACTCGAGTCTGATTGAAGAGACAGGTAATTTGTTGTAGGGTTTGCATATATTTTAGCATCATCTGCGTGAAAAGAACATTTATTTGTTATATGCTCAGGGAGATCAGCTGTATATAACAGAAATAGCAATGGTCCCAGAACAGATCCTTGCGGAACTCCACTTAAAACCAGGTTTCAGCGGAGAAAATAATGTATTGACGCGCACACAAAACTGTCTTGAGGTGAAAAAGTCAGCTATCCATCTCTTCAAATTTCTTCGGATACCATAATGTTCAATCTTATGTAGTAATCTACGCGTTGGAACCCGGTCAAAAGCCTTAGCATAATCAAGATAAATAACGTATGTGGGTAAACCGTTATCAAAGGCTATAGTCCAATCATTTACACACAACAAAATATTTGTTGAAGTTGAACGTCCTTGTATAAAACCGTGCTGCTGAGATGGGAGAATATTTTGTTGAAGAAGAAAAGAAAATATTTTGTCACATTCTATAGATTCCATGACCTTGCAAACAATAGAGACAAGGCTGATTGGCCTATAATTGCTTGGGTCAAGTTCATTGCCTTTTTAGAATATGGGAGTAGCTGAGGCAGTTTTCCATATCGGAGGTTGTGTGGGAGTCTTGAAAGAAGCATTCATTATACGTGATATAGGATAACATAGAGCCTTGGCACATGATTTCAAAATATGAGATGATATATTGTCCAGACCAGGTGATGAGTTGGATTTTAGTGCCTTAAGTTTATCTTCCACCTGCTGAGAATCAAAGAAGATGATGGAAAGTGGAGCATTTATTCTGCTTACAGAAATGTATGGCAATGGTGTAGCAGCAATGGATTATTCAATATCGCCCCCATTTTACGTTTTACAAAAATATGAAAAGGTAAAATAAAGAAACTTTGAGGTTATACAATTGAAAATAGAACGAAGCGATACGTTTTCTGCTTAAAAGGCTTTCTTGACAATTTTCTTGACAAGAAATTCGTAGCTTCAACTCATTGACATATAAACGTCAATGCCCCAGCTAAGGTTTTCCTTTATCTAACCATAACAAAGAGCCATGACCTCAAATTGCAGTTGAAAGTTGAACAACGTTGTCACATTGCAAACTATTTCAAAGTTGGTGAAAATATTAACATGAAAAACGTGGAAAACATCACAGTCCTCCATTATTTACATTCAGAGGTTTGTGCGGTATATTAAATAACATGGTAGTGTAGATTTTGAAAACATCAACGGATATGTATTTATGTAGAATGGATAATAGCTACGATCTTCATCACTTAGTTATGATGTTATTCAAAAATCTGACAGCGCTGTGATATTTTGCTCTACTACCCATTTGAAGACGTCCAACTTTCGTTAACATCAGAAATTGGGTCAACGAAAAAGATACAGAATAACACTCCAAAATTTTCCGTTCACACTTCCAATCGTTTTTAAACTAAACCTTTGCTGAACGAAATATTACAGAATAGACGCCTATATACATGCATCGAAAAGGATTAAAAAAAACTTCGAGCAGTACCTACCTTCAGATTACTTCACTAGGCTAATGTAGTTTACTTTTGCTGCTTCTCCTGCGTCATCAATTTTTGTTATTGTTGTTTTCATGTATACCTTGTTTTATCGTATTTTCGCTTGAATAATAGATCTTGGATTGCGGTTTGTACCTTACTTTTCCCGATTTCATACTTATCCAAGTAAATGATCCAAAAATATAGCATCAATTTTACCAAAAAACCATTCTTAGATCACTGGAATGTATCTACCTATGAGATAATATCTCGTTGGGCATCAAATCACCCTTCAAATGATACAAGATTTGCCAACATCTATAAAGCTGAAGAGAAGTTATGGCAGTTTCGTTTAGTTAGCTCACCCCTACCAATTATTTTACAAGATTGAGAAAGAAGTACTGGAGCAAACTCACGTGAAATGATACTCAAAATTTTGTGGTACTATAACGGTACATTTATTATAAAAACTACGGCCTCGAGAGGAGTAGGAAACTTGGAAATAATCACTGGCAGTTTAGTTATTGAGGTATTGTTGGATTCATGACAATTGCAAAACCAGGAAGGAGGAATAGTTGTCAATTACTTAGATGTACTGGACAACCAAAATAGCGATGTCGATAGAGATGAGAGAACGCCCAACCAGTGTTAAACACCAGGTTTCATGGGAGCTGTGGAGGTGTTGGAAAGTTCATGAGTTGTGAGAATAAAGTGGAAGCAAACGTGAGTACCGTACGTTACGTACTGGTACAGTTACGGATCCACCATTACATCAAAGTATGGATATTCCAAGAATAATACATAATCTTCATGATGGTCGGGTGAATATGATGAACATTGGGGATAATCTGATTATCTAATCATCGAGAAATTATTGCATTTCATGTAAGTCAACAAAAGCATAACCGTATTTATGCTCCTATTATCTGAGAATCGATATAACAATATTTTGTTAAGAACTACCGAATTACCTGATAATGTTTCATTTTTCAATTTAAAATTAAAATTTGCGTTCGCTGGTCGTCAACAAGTTTTTCCATTAGGAATTTAATATGTTTGAAAAATTTCCATCCTCTTAACTTCATTATTAATCTTGAAATTTCATTAAAAGTTTTGAATTTTCATGTCCCGTTTCACTCATTATAAAATTAATTTAATATTCGTCATAAGGAGAAGCACTTGTACAAGAAAATTACATACAAGGATTAAATAATATTTACTTACCATTATCACATATGAATAATTAACTTTGTTTTTGAAATAAAAACAATTATGGAAGTGAGAGAGAATCTTTTACTGGCCCAGGTAGGTAATAAGAAAATATAATTTGCATCAAATGTTCATTAAATTGATATGAAAATATATAAACTAAGATAATTCTGGACCAAAATTAAGTTTTTTTTTAAATAGAAGAAACTAGTGGGTGCTTTTGGCCAAATGCAGTAATTGTTCAATTTTCACAGTCAAAAATATAAACAACTCCTTAACTACTGTTTTTTAGAATTTTCCCAAAAATTATGGATGAATATGTAGATAAATAAATTGTGTTAATTTTATAAAAGCGACACTTTTTTCTAGCACTGACAGTAGTCAGTCAGTTAATAAGGAGAGAGCTCATTTACAATGTAATCGACTTTTTAGCTATATACCACCATTTAGTGATATACAGTACGTAACCTCTTGCCTTCTCCAACATGTATTTATTATTTCTAATAGAACACTTCCCGGTGCGATTTTCTCCTAGAGTTTCCGTTGCAATTAATCCCTGCCCTTTCAACAAAAATACCAACAGTATTCTAATGTTCCTAGTAACACCTGTCAATTGGAACCTGGAACATCCAAAACAAATTGGCCCGTGAACACAGGTAGGCGCCACTCGTGCTGACCTGGACGAGTTTATGTATTCTGCTTTTTTAGCCACATCCCCTATCCAAGTCTTCCACGACTGTCATTTTCAGTGAATGAGTGAAAAGTCATGAAGAATCACCAAAAATGATATTTTTATCCAGACAGATTCTATTAACTATTAAAAAGCATCATTTTTACAAAAATATGCTAAAATGTAAAAATAACAGAAGGTGGGAAAATTCGGAATCTATGAGAAAATATATTTTTCCATTCAGCAGAATTATAAAGTACCCCAGAAACTTGTGCCAAACGAGTATGTGATAACTTAAGCTTCAAAATATTTATGCTTGCAAGAGAAAATAAGGTGGCCCTTGCGCACCTTTGGCATTTAATGGGCAATAGAACGTACTGCGTCCTTTCAACAGATCTACTTGAGTGGAGTGTGGGTTGCATTTAACACCATAGTTGGTGCGTGTCAACAAATGTCAAAGTCATTTGTCAATTTTGCCGATAAAATTAGTTTCCTGTGGGACACCGCTTCTGGTAACTGAAGGAGAGAGAGAAGCATTTGAAATCTATTAGAGTCAAACAACTTCGAGGCTTGACGCTTCGATACAGTATTGCCAGTGGAAATTTCTCTTATGAAACTAAAAATCAACGTCAGTCAGCTGTTCAAGTGTTCCAAAATGAACCAAAATCGACCTAAATTATTTTAGTTTTCCCAAGAATATGGTAGCGACATTTGTGTTACAACCAAGTTATGTAGCAATCATTTCTCTGCAATAGCAAAGGACTATTGCTCCTTATTGGTAAATATCGATTTGTTTGCCGGAACTAATTGCAGGCTAATTTCCTGGAAATTACTCAATCTAAAGTTTGCATAGAGTCGATAGAAATCAGGTTCAAATCCATCCACACTCTAGGCTATTTTTCCTCCTATGTATTTACCAGTACCTCAATTGTCGTAGTTTGTCGTAATATGACTACCCTGTTTCGATCACTCACATTTTTCAAATTTAGAGCTTACTACAGAAATAACGTTTGAATTTCTAATAGGTCAGCAGCAGACTATCGCACATATCAAAATGTCAAAATATGCCAACACAGCTTTCTAACAGATGAGGGCAATACAGTAGGGCAGTAAATGGTCATTCCAATGTCCATTGTCATCGGTGTTTATCCCGTCCTATACCGAGTTAAAACTGAATTATAGCGCTCCTGGAAACTAAGCCGACTCAAACTAATCTTATTTCATTCTCTTGGTTCAATCAGCGAAGGGACATTATAATTTCTATAATAAAAATCGTACGTTGAAAATGTTATACGAATCTGTGCGAAAAAAACTGGAAAAACTGTTTTAATTCGATTTATCCAAAAAGAATAGATTGAATGAATTTAAATATTTTGAATAATGAGTTATCCACCTCAATTTTAAATCAATCGATGAACCAAATATCCAGACAAATCACTTATAAAATCACATGTATGTTCAAAGTAAGATTGAAGTAAATACCATGTAATGCATGGTGGCTTTGACCGGTTGACCGAATGGCCGGTTGACAATTTGCTCACAGTTTTTATGCGGTACCTGGTAATATCATTGCTTCACAATTGCTGCAATCCATGATATCCCCTTTCCCAAAGATCGGTTATATTACACCACTTCCAAATCACCCAGTATCTCCAGTTTGTTTCATATTCCATAAAAAATTTCTCAAAATGTTTCCTTGGCCTTTTCTTTTATTTTTATCGTCATGTCATGTCCTGTGGCTTCTTCGTTTTTCAATATCCTTTTCTAGTTTTGTGGAATATTTTTAAATTGATTGTAAAAAAAAATATTTTTGTAACGTTAATGTGTTGTTCACCTTTATTTAGGTTTCTTGTATTATATACCTGACGAGTAAGTGATTCTCTACTAATTTCTTACTTTACCTATTTCCAACTATTATTACTCACTTGCAGGTATTGAAATTTACACACAGAATACAAAAATGTTTTCTCGTTTTCTAGTTTTGTTTTTGATATTTGCTCTTCTTCTCTTTCTTGTAAAAGTGTTATTTCTCTTTTGTTTAGTGTTTTATTTTCTTTAGTGAATTACTCAAGTACCAATGTCCATCATTCCATTATTTATTCTTTTTTTTGTTAGCGTCACTCTTGTTATTACATTGATTCTCGAGCACATAGCTGCTTTTCACTCACTGGTACTTTTTTCAGGAGTATTGGGTTATTCTTATTGTTCTATCCTATTTTATTTCAAAATCCACCCATGACCCATTTGGCACTATTTTTTTGCCTCTTCATAATTACTCCCCATTTCATGTGCAAAATTATTCCTAAGGGATTTTTTCTTTCCTTGTATTCGCCTTAAACCCCGTATCCACCGTGCTGTTTGTTTTTACCTGTGAATTTTCTGTCCCTTTTGGTATGATATTCTCCATTTTTTGTCACAACTCTCCTACGTTCATATATTCGACATTTTCCATTTGGCTTCCTTGTTATCTATGAACTTCTGCTTTATATTTTTTGCAATATTTGGGTTGTTTGTAATTTTTTATTTATTTTAAGATCGAGTTTTTTCCTCCTATTTTTGGAAGAATTGATGTGTACTTCCTTTGATTCTTGTCATTCACTTCCTATCTTTAGCCCTCTCGCAACCGTCCCATGCATAATGTACTTTTGGCATTCTCTTCTTCCATTGTTGCTCATTCCCAAAATAAAGATACGCGCTGCCCCCTCGTATTTTATCGACCCTCACACAATATAGCTGTTGCTGAGTCAAACATTTTAGGAAGCTTTTATTTTGTAGACTCGTTCTAAATATACACGAAGCAGCTTTTATAGCATAGGAAGAGGCAGTAAATATAAATAACCCACCTCTTAAATATCGTTATAGTATTTCAACATTATCAATATAAATTGGTTTGCAGTTTTCGCTCGCCCTTATGTTGATAATTATTGTTTTTAGAGAATTTGGCTAGAAATAAACGACATATTCAATTATATACATCATTAAGGAGTGTGTAGAATGAGCTGTATGAGATTTTGGAAATTAATGGAAATTATACACTCTCCCATACATAAATATTAATTTCGCTGCTTTCTGAGAAGACCAGCATAGCTTGAAATTCCTCAATTTTTGCTCCTCTGAAACATTTCCATTTAACTATAATAATACTTCATTAATTTGAACCTACGTACCTTGTTGTCAGATTTTTCGAATTTTGGTTTGCCGTTGGAGTTAAGATGTGGGTATTGTCAAATATTTTACATTTTTGCTACTGTGATGTACCAATTGTGATTTTAGTGTCTTCTTTATTCCGAGACTAGGCTCTCAGATCTCTTGGACGGAGAACATATACCTTGTAACGATGAGGCGCAGATACTGCAAAAATGGTCTACAAATTATTTGTCCAATAAATAAAGGAAAAAAGTTAACGTTAATGATGCCCTATTCTCATCTTCCGGTTGGAAGTTGCATTTGGTACCTCATTAAAAATGAGACAAAGTTCTGCATGAAAACGCGTGCGAGGGCGGAGAAAATGGCCCCAAAAGACCAGAAAAATAGGTTTTCAGCCAATATCTCCTGAAATATGGCAGTTAAAAATTTTTGATTCCGATAAAAATTAAAGTTCACTTTATTTTCTACAAAAATGTTCTTCATGATGTTTCTCGAAAATTTGACCGGTTTCGAGAAAAACGGCACCAAGCGCACCTCGAATAATGAGCTTCTGTGCTGTATGCCGGAGAGCACAGTCCGTGTATTCACACATCAGCGGGGAGACAAATTATTCAATAACTTTGTGAAAAATGCATATTTTTTCATGATTCAAAATTCATGTGGAAGAGGAATTCTGCTGCTATCATACCCTGTGAATTGAGTCACGCTTGACTCTTTGTGCCATATCGGAACACGGGTCAAACTTTCTGCTCCCGGGCAATTTTGACCTCGCCAGGAATTTGTTCCTATTTTTTTTGTATTGCACTAATTTACTCAAAATTTTCTTGATTATGGGTCCTCATAAGGTCCTTTGTCATCCCTGAAATTTGTATACCCTAATTTTTTTCAATTTTCATTTAATCGTTGTTTATTGAATCCCAAATTTTTGCTGTTTTTGGAGCGCGGGGAAATTTTGTGAACAACCATCAATTAAAAATTTATACATGATCCGATTGGTCTCTATGATACATCATTTGGAAGCTAAGAATGTCTACTTTTCGATTGTGCGATTACTTTTTTTTGACGAAGTCGTCCATTTTTCAATAAAATTAGAAAACGCGGGCTCAAGGAAAAAATAGGGATGGAAACATGCAGAGGATAATATACTCATGCCGGTCCAAACCATTAAAGAATCAGCGCTTACGGCAATCTTAAAGATGATATTTTGTCAATGTAAGAAAGAATGTAAGGGAACATGTTCATGGAGGAAAGCAGGGCTACCTTGCTCACCTAATTGTGGTTCGTGTGAGTCACGCCAGTGTTCGAATTATAAAGACAGCGATAATATGTTATCCCAAGAGGTAGAATTAGAGGAAACTGTAGACTCAGAAGAAGTTGTTGACGGGGTAGAGCTAGAGGGAGCTCTAGACCCAGAAGAAGTTCTTGATCAAGAATCAGATGATGACTGGTGACAAACAGATTTATGTCATAATTGCAATGTATTTTTATATACTTTTTTCATCAATTCACAGACAACTAACCCGTGAATCTCCTGTACTTTTTCTAAAAATTTTCTATGTAATATTTAAGTCTATAATGTATTATTCTTGTATTATTACATTGGGTTCTCCCGTTGATAAATAAATAAATAAAAATATATATTTTTTCTACTACCGTGTGTAAAGTACGGACTTTAGACACATTTTCGAGTGCGTAAAACTTTATTTTACGTACTAGTGCGTAAAGAGTTTTACTTTACGCACTACTGCGTAAAGAAAAAATTTCAATATCTATGTAGTTATAGATATCTAGTCTTATAAAAATATAGGTATAATAAACGGATATTAAATCTAAGTTTTTTTCATAAATTGGAGATAGAAACCTATAGAATTCGGTAAAGTAACCTAATAATTATTGTTGAATAATTATTAAGTACTGGAAATAATACGGTAAATAGGCATAAGTTGGCGGTGAGTGACTGACATTTCTTTGTGAATTGAATCTGACATTTAAAATTTAAATTGAGATCTTCCGACTATACCTAGGGTAAGCAATTGTATTTTATATTTAAGAATTGAATATTTTTAGAAAACTATGATGTTATCTTAGATTATTATAAAAATAAAGATGGATTCCTCTGACGATCTCTCAGATTACTTGGCAAATACACCACCAAATATATTAGATGTGCCACAGGATGCTGCGAATGATTTACTGCCCCAAAAATCCATGAGTATTTACGAAAAAAAATACAATATTATTAGAAATTAATAATAGCGTTAAAGATTCTTCTAAAGAAAAATTTAACTTACTTTACGCACTAGTGCGTAAAGTATGTTTCTTTACGCACTAGTGCGTAAAGAAAATTACTATTAAACTTTTGTATTTTAATTAAATATTCGCTAGTAGAAAAAATATTGTATGCAATTCGTGTGTAAAGACCTTTTTTTCGACTCATGTGATTGTCGCATTCGCCTGCGGCTCATGCGACAATATTCACATTCGTCAAAAAAAGGCTACTTTACACACTAGTTACATAAATAACTATTTCTATAATAAATGGAACATGAAGAACGTTTATAACTCGTTATTCCAAAAACCTCAATCAGTCTGGTTGCAAAAAAATTTGCAAAAATTTGCGGAGAATCTGCAAGAAATTGTTGCTGAGTATTATGGGTAAATATTCTCCACTCTTGAGGCATTTTCAGTTTTCCTTACCAAAAACCTAATGAACTTCAGTATTTTGCCACATGTGCAAAGCTGATTGTTGCTAGATTCAGGTCCACTGGTGAAGTCCATCTCTCTAGAGTTAATCTTATAGCCCGTTTTCCAAATAAGTATATCTTGAGGCCTTATCTGAGAGGAAAACAAGACCCTCGGAAACATAAATATCCATCAAAAGTGTCTGATTACAGGGTTTCTCATTTCTGGCACCGAGGATTTTCCAAATCTGTAAAATGTGGTGGCACCATCTACAATTGGTTTCCACTATCCGAAACATTGAAAATAATGGATTTTCAACACACCCCAGCTCAAATTTTGCACAAAACTTGCATATTTCACAAGTCTCAAAATATCCGATTTTTTTGCAGAAAATATTAATGTTGCGAAAAAAATCATTGAGACCATTTTTGTAGAAAATTAACTGAACTTCAATTTTTATCTGAACCGAAAATCTCCAACTGCCATATTTTAGGAGATATCAGCTGAAAACCTATTTTCCTGGTCTTTTGGGGCCATTTTCTCCGCCCTCGCACGCGTTTTCATGCAGAACTTTGTCTCATGTTTAATGAGGTACCAAATGCAATTTCCAACCGGAAGATGAATTCAGGGCGTTATTAATGTTAACTTTGCCTTTTTTTCCTCCTTCATTTCCAATTGCAAACCAGAATGGTTGGGTTCAATAATTTTGTAGGTATATCAACCCTGTTTGACTTTGAAGTGTAATTCAATAGCCTTCGTGCCTATAGCCCAGGAAGTAGTTGCTGCTTCTCAGTTGAAAGGTCACTGCTTTTGGATAATATTTCCCGAAATTTACGGAACGTTAGAATAATTATTTTGCGATATTTTCTATTTAATTTCAGTTTTTCCACTCATACGAATCTTGATTAAATACTTCTGGTCGATTGTCGACGGTCCAAACTAATGTTAACTTTTCTGGGCTTCTGGCTTTTCTGTTAAAATAATAATAATAATAATTATTATACTGGTACTTCAATTTCATCGCATTTGGATAGTCTCCAAAAATTTTGACCATTGATCTTGAGCAACTTTTTAGCACCCTTGGGATCGATGAAAACTCTCAAAAATTCTTTTCTAATGGTGTACCCAAGGTCTCTGGAATAACAGCTCTGATATAATTTTTGTCATTGGAAATTTCTAAATTGTCCGGACTATGTTATTACCAGTATCTTACTCGAATGCTACTTGTTTACTTGTTTGGATTGGCTTTCAATTGCTCCTACCACTGAAATACGATTAATTTTGAGCTGTTCCCTTCTGGTCGGGAAGCATCGATTCGTTTGTTGATCGTGTTCATATACGGGGTGGTCCTTGAGTAATTGTACATAGAAGTACAGTACAATCTTCACTTAAAAATATTGCGATTTGAATCTACTAGCTGAAACACTATTGTTTGAGCACCAAAGAAACAATACCTGTTGGGCGCTAATGAAACAATTAAAGTTTAAAGTTGGATGATGATAAAAAACTAGGTTTTTAAAATTAACAAAAAAAATGATTTTAGGTTGTATTGTAGGTTCTTGCCTAACTAACCACTTAAATTTGGTAGCAACTAGGCCAGTTCGCAGGACTTAGTTACTAATTGATCTTAAACAAAAAAATTAGAAAAGAAAAGAGAAGGCAATTTTAGAGCGCCACTAATTTTCTTTCCTAAAAGAAAATTAGAAACAAAATCAAATTTAAGAGTTGGCTAACTTCAATCTGTTAAGAGAAAAATGAAAAAATACGTTTCTGTATAATAAATAAAACTAAAGAAGTAAAATAATGTATATATTAAATTCCAATTACAAACAAAATAGGTTAGTAAGATATAAATAAAAAATAAATACTTAGAGTATAGACTACTTTTGAAGATGATGTCGATGGAGATATTATCCAGTACAGCTGGAGAAATCTGCAACTTAGCCTGGGACTGTGGTCTCCCACTATTGACTTATTGTAGTTTCACCATGAAACCGCTTCTGGAAGGTTTAAAAAAAAACTTTTTGTCTACCAGGCACTGCTAGTTTTCCAGGTACTGTTAGTTTTCCAGGTACTGTATTTATTCAGGTACTGTTTTTCAGGTACTATTAATTTTTCTGGTACTACCAGCCTTCTAGGTATTGTGCCCCAGAAACTGTACAGTAATCTCAGTACTCAAGTAACAAAAGCAGGAAGGATTTTAATTTCAACAAACTAAGTTTCACGTGGATTACTGCACAGTTATTGTATCGTCGACAAACGATGAGAGAAGCCCCGCCGGGACCTTTCTCATTCTTATTTAAAGGCCATTCGAAATTTAAAATTTCGCGGTAATATATCTCTTGAATATTGATTTTTGGTCTTCTAATTAATTCCACCACAAATCACAAAAGTTAAATAATTTATTAAATATTTGAATGAAATATTTTTAGATAATATATATAGACTATTCCACCAAAAGTCAAAATTCTGAAGTCATTATTGCACATTTTTATTTTCTGAAATGTTAACTAACTAAGTTAACGTTTCATACCCCTAACAGCCAAGGAAAAAATTTTTTACCCAAAAAAAAATTTTTTTAGAAGGTTTCAAAACTATAGATACTATTTATACTAGAAATAAACAAAAGCAAGGAAAATTTTAATTTAGTCACGATTGATAGATATAACAATAGCAGATAAGTGAAAGAGTACAACCCCTATTTCAAATCCAATAGAAATTGAAATTATTCAAGACAACTTCAATATGACCTAATTATCAATATTTTCAACCCTCACCCAGATAATTTTCTTCCCCGAGTTACAATGAGACAAATCTTTTCTATGATATTGAATACTGGAACTAAGGAACAGTCTACCCAGTTAGCAACTGAACTTATTAGATAGCATAGAACACAAAACAGAATTAGGAGAAAATATAAAGAGAAGACAAAAAAAAACGAAGACATGTATTTATATGGCTTCAAGTACTGATCCAAAAGGAACAGTCTGCCTGTTTAGCAACTGAACTTACTTCAAGCCATAAAATACTACCAAGACAAGGAAAGGAAAAAAAACATGAAAGACAAATTCAGATAAAGATAAAAAAAAAGAAAACAGGAAAACCTTACACCAGATACATGGGATAAACCCTAACGATACACCGATAATCTATAAAGACAATATACAAAAGCTAACAGTCTATTTGGCTAGTAACTGAACTTGCACAAATTTACAGAAAATTAATCGTAGGTAAGTCATAGAGCAGATTCTATTAACAAAAAAAAATTTTAAGATAATCTGTGAAGACAAGACAATTTTAGAGATAGATATATATTTATATTCTAATGTGCTATAAGTGATCATAGAAGAATTTACGATAACTATATATAGCAAGCTAAGATAAAATACCATAATTATTCGGTGGGAAACTAGATAAATGTCCACAAAGACACCAGATAAATGTTCACTATGAAACATGCTCATGCGACACAAGATAAAGGTAAAGATAAATTTTCATGTGCCATTTCCTATAGCACACAAAAACATAGGCAAGGTAAGATACTTCAGTTTGTGTCATTTGACACAATTCAACTGAAAAGATAAGATAAGGTATTTTAGTTTGTTTAACTCTACACAATTCAACTAAAAAAAAGATAAGGCAAGGTAAGGTATTTCAGTTTGTGTACTCGACACAATTCAACTGAAAAAAGATAAGGTAAGGTATTTCAGTTCGTGTAACTCTACACAATTCAACTGAAAAAAAGATAAGGGAAGGTAAGATATAGATATATAATATCATGGAACATCCAAATTTTTAGTCTCTACTAATTAACATTCCAAAATTATATACCCCAAATTTCATAACCCAATTTAAGTATTACATCCGTAATACTCTCAAATGTCGCAATTGTGTTATTGCAGGGATAAATCTAGTTTATCACTATAATTATTACGCTCATAGCACAATAGAGATATATTTTTTTAAGATATAAGATAATCGAGTTAAAGATATAAAAGAAAATAAAAAGGTAAAAACAATACGGTAAAATCTAACACACAATTAATTACTATGAGGGAAAATTCTGAGGCAAATTTATTGCAATTTACGATACAGTTCCTACAGTTTTCAATAGATAAGTTATACTATAAAGATATTTGAATAAACAAAGTTCCCTATTTTCCAAACACATTACTAGAGTTATTCAACTCGCAAGAGATATAATACAATGTACCATACAATGTAAATTTTCAGATATTAATTCATTTAAAGATAAATTGAGCTTTTACTGATTGAAAAAAAACTATTAGCCAACCCTGAATCATCTAAATGAAATTTTTCATCAAACTTCACCAGATAAACGTCCCTAAAACAAAAAAAAACTAGTGAATAGCAAAGTCAAACACAGTGAAAAAATATAACCCAA
>CAJUYH010004566.1:0-26674 GCA_910591685.1 Galerucella tenella
TGTCTAGGACCCTGCAGAGCATTCCAATGAGCGAGGTGCTGATTCTTAAGCCACTTCTTCGTCTCCTTGCGTATTCTTTGTTTTGTTAGGCCCAGGGTCGGGCCCGAATCGGGAATCGAACCACAATAATGTTTTTTATTTTTTATTTCGACGTTTCGGTAGCAAATTTTTTTCGTTGTGTCAGATAGGGACCAAAAATTATTTCATTACTAGTTAATCTTGACAACGGTAGCTGGAACGCTACCGAAACGTCGAAATAAAAAATAAAAAACATTATTGTGGATTGATTCCCAAAAAAATAAGAGAAAAAAGAAATTATTTGCTTGTATATAATCTACTACCCCTCAATTCCACATTGCTCTACGTCTTTGGTTTCGAAGACTGAGGAGCTTGGCTAAAATGGTATTAGAAGTGGTATTAGATAAGCCTCGGTTGACGCTTTCTGAGTAGGTAATTCTCACGCCCCCTTTGATCCCTCGTCTCCATCCCCATTCCAGGTTAAGGTGGAGGAACACGGAGGAACTATCCTTTAATTCGTTGAGGATTCCTAGAAGTGTGATGGTTGCGAACTGAATGTCACTATGCAAATTAGAAATTAGGATATGCCGTTTTTGTGGAACAAACTCACGGTATTATATTATGAAAATATAGCATAGCGTCAGGACTAAAAAAATGATTCAACCTTCCAAATATCAAAATAAAATGTAGGTATTTACATTAAATATATTCTTCTTTACTACATGCTGTCTTCTATACCAAAAATCGGATTCTCCTAGATCTGAAGAGTGAGGTGAATTACCCAATCAATCTCTAGCCTCTCGATTACTTCCCTTCCTTCTCTTCCTCCCCACCAGCCATGAAATCGTTCATCCACCACCACATCAAAGCAATCAAAAGACAAAACACAAATAGACGGATAGAAAAGCAGGACTGGGTCGAGGAGATCCAAAGGTAGAGTTGAAGGGTGGGCGTAACAATGAAATATTCTGCTTATTTTTGTAATGGAAAAACAGCAGCAATTAAAAACCATAGAATGTGGTGGATTATGATATACACTGTGTTATGAATAGAGTGCGACATAGGGATTCCTGTACAAAACTGTCAAACGCGAGCTAACTTTTTTACCAAATAGCGTTCATAAAAAATAATAACAGATTTGGAAAGGTCGTTGAAAAATTAGTGAAAAATAAATTGCTTTGGTTTAATAAGAAAATGGATAGTTATGTTTGAAAAAGTCGAACTCCATTTAAGGCATAGCCCACAGGTTAGGGAGACGGGGAATTAAAAAGTTAAACCTGAAGTATGGCGGTTCGATTCGCTGCTCTCAAATGTGGTTTTTGAAACAAAAGAGGTTCAATAAAACACGAAGTCCAAACCACAATCTTTTAATATTGTCCGAACAAAGAAGGACAAGTAACTTGCTACTAGTTTCGGTAAATCATTACCATCATCAGGCTATAAAAAGAAAGATAACAGGTACAATCCAGAAAAATAAGATCTTATCGAAGACATGTTAAATCTCATACAGAATACTACTAAGTAATGTAATACAAAGTTCATAGTTAATAAATTCAAAAAAAGATTGTGGTTTGGACTTCGTGTTTTATTGAACCTCTTTTCTTTTTTTTTTTCTTTTTGTTTTTAGTTCTTTTTCCACAATTTGTGGTGGTGGTGTGATTTTGATACAAAAACGCTCCTATAATAATGTTAAATATTGTCGTTATTGAAATAATGAGAAATAAGAATGTAAAATTTAGTTTTTTTCAATATGAAATAAACTAAATCTACCAGACAGTATAAAACAAAATATGTAACGTGAGAGAAGTAAAACTCTCGGGAGTTATTGAAATTAAATATCCCAACTCCACCTTATTAAAAACTATAAAAGATTCCATATTGAATATCATTATTGTGATTTAGTGCCCGGTATAAAATTTATTCCCGTCCGCCTCTGTTATAATTTCGTCTCGCTCTTTCGCCTCTAATCGATAGCGATGCAGCTGTCCGCAGTGACGTCATCTCGTCATCATCGGCGACCTCTCAAGATGACGGTTGAGTGAACGGTGATCGTCAGTTGTCACTCGGTGCATTTCGTCAAAGTAGGCGAAACAGGGCGCGAGTAACAGGATAACAGAAACAAGAGGGGCAGCGTAGGAATTGCGGCGAAGGGTTGATCGTAGAATTGGAGTTTAGGGGTGAAACAGAAAGAATTTCTGTGTTCGTAGTAGTAGCAGTTGGTTGGATCGGTTATAAATAAATATAAATTACTGTTGGTATTGTATTATGTTTAATTTTAATTTTAATTTAAGATTTGTTGAAATTCAAAATGGTATGAACAGGAAGCTGAATAATTTTGATGATAATGATGCTACTGTTAACTATTTTGTGTCGGTTCATTCTTGAAATCAATTTATTCATCTTTTTATATTATATTCTTCGTTTGTACCACTTTGAGTTAACAAGAAAGCCAGTCTCAAAAAATTGGGCTCGCTGCCTCGTCATCTAAACGAAACTTCACTCCATATTTTGAACATAGCTTATTCTTAAGCAGTAGAAGAGGGACTGCGCGTTGTTATGACATTCCGTGATGCTTTTGATGTAAAAATTAGTGTAGCTTGTGACAATCTAGCAAGTATATAACCTAATTTGTTGTATTGCTGCTTGTTAAATCTAGCTGATTAATTCAAAGGAACATCTTAAGATTCTTGACGATGAATTAAAAATTTTAGTTTAGCGAAAATTGCATGAGGGGTTTGAATGTTGAATTCATCTAAATTTTTCTCTACACTAATCCTTTTACAGGAAAAACATATTTTCTTCTGAATTGAAATTTTCCAATCAAATTCTTTTTTCAACTTTCCATATTAAAAACTGGATTATTTTGATTGAACAAATGTAATTAAAAAAGTTTAGACTCTTTTGAAAAATAATACATGTCCACCCAACTGACAAGTTGACACTTATGACAGTCCCAGAGTCATAAGTCTTCATCAGTGGAATACAGTTTATGTTCAGATAGTATGCGTTTAAAGTACTTTGAAGAAGAACTACGGTAAATTTTTGAAAATAATATATGAAGCTCTTTAAATAATAAAAATATATCATCTATGATACCTACTAGCTGAACAAATAACCACATTATTCAAACGGACAATGGACACTAAATCCGTATCTTATATCTACTACTTCATTTTTAGTACAAGATATATTATCACCAATTCAACCAAAGTTTTATGCTAGAGATCATTAATTTCTCCTGAAAATTTGGAAAAGCCAACAAATTGACATTTTTATGATTCATTACGATCCAAAAATTATATATGTCGCCATCTATCTACAAACTATAAATTATTAACTTTCAACATTTTCACCAGTTAACTCTTTTGCTTCGTCTCTACCAGATATTTTAATGGCGCTCTATTAGATCTGTTTTATTGCCTTAGCTTATATCACAGGCGTACCTTGAATTTCTGTTTTTTGGTTATTTCATTTCCAATTTTCTTGTGAGAAAAGTGTGTGTTAAAAAAGTCATTTATTGGTGTGGAAAACTCAGGGGTTTTTCTTTTTTTTATTCATAGGATCTGTTCTTATACTAATAAACAAACAATAATCGATGTAATTTTTCAAAAATGTATCTAGAACTACCACCTGCAATTCAAAAACATGTTCTGTGAGCAATCACATTCCTCACTAGCTAGTGATAGTGCCAGTGCAAACATTATCTACTATTAACATTGAATCACGTCAATATTTGAGGGTTGATAAATGTCTGCCTGAAATTGGTAAATAATTACACTGGAGGAAAGATTTTCTTCTTGAAATATAATACCTGTATGCCTCCGCTCGGCTTAAAAAAGAAGAAAGATAATTTAATGTTTGCAGCACTGAATTGACAATAACGGTATTGAAGGTATTGAAGATATTTTAATAAATATTATATGTAAAACTGCCCCCTTCACTGTAAGTACGTACTGTGACGACTATGTATAATAAAGTATCTAAATCTAAATGTACTCGAAGATTCGGCCTCGTTTTCCAGTTAATGTGAAAAGTTTGCTGTTATTTTGATTATATAGAATTTATCTAAATGATAGGATGGGTGAAGATTATTTGAATTTTGCGGTATATTTATGCGATTTTGTAGCATTCAAGGAAAAACATTTGAAGGTGATTTTGATGTTTTATGCATCTCTATTTTTTTCCTTTGCATCACTACGTTTTGGCTTGTTAGACAGTTCTAGTTAAGCTGTGTCATAGTTGTTGATGTTTGGCTACACAAATGATTTAAATGATAAATATTAACTTTATTATTTCCTCAGCCTTTGATAAAATTATAAATAAAAAATGTATTATTCTTTTTTTCTAGAACTGCTTCTCTGATTTTGAGAAAAACTTTTAAATCTCTTTGTATTTTATTTATATTTTTTTGTTTATGTCAATAAATTATGATTCACATATTAATCGAGATGTTAATTGAATTATATTACGTCTAAATTTCATTTGTTTTTACTTGGCAACATTGAAATTTGATGTTCATTGAATATTTTTCTATTAAACAATATATTTCAGTATTCAGTATGAAGAAAGTAGCTATTTGTTCATGATCATTATTGAAAATATGGCGCTTAGTAGAATTACATTCGACAAACAATTTCTTAAATCCTTCAGATATTTGAAATTCCCGCATTCCATTCCATTCCATCGAATCTCGAATATAGTAGACACACAGGTCGCAGCACGGCGCAACTAGGATTAAGGTCCAGCCAGTTATCAGACACTTGGTATTTCAGAGTATTGGGCGGAGTAGAATTAAATGGGACCTCTGGCGGAAAAATTTGTAACTGCCGCAACGAGTAAAATAATTCGTTTTGCATTGTTTTTGTATTATATGCAAGTCAACATAATTACCGTAAATTCGTACTTTATTTGTTTAATTTTGTGTCAGTGACAAGTTTAAAACTGTGTCTTTCTATTTAACTCAACTGTCATCATTTCTCAGGTAATATTCTTATATAATCAGAGATATTATGGAAGAGGTTATGTTATTCTATTTTTTGTTTTCATTGCAGATCAATGAACACCAGTCAGGGTTTCGCCCAAACTATAGCTGTACCACCGCATTACTTATAGTCTTAGATGATATCTACTCTTACGTAGACTGCAATAAACTTTGTATATTGGTACTGTTAGATTATTCAAAAGCCTTTGATAAAATAAACCATGACATGATGCTCTTATCTGTTTGCTCATATATTGGTTTCCACAACTCGTCAGTGAAACTTTTGAAATCCTTCTTAAAAAATAGATCCCAGAAGGTTGTACTGGGACCTTTATCGTCCAAAATAGGCCATCTAGCATGGGGTATACCCTAAGGTTCTATTCTAGGTCCCTTGTTGTATAGTCTGTACACTTCACAATTTCAGAAGAATCTCAAATACATGAACTCACATTTCTACGCCGATGACACACAGTTGTATCTTGATTTTAAAGAATCAGAAGCTGATACAATATCGTCTAGAATTAATGAAGATCTGCAAAATGTATTGGATACATCTAAAAAATACTGCTTGTCTATTAATGCAACCAAACCGAAAGTCATGCTGTTCGGGCGCAAGTCAACAAAAAATAAAGTTACAAATAATATAAATTTGTCAATAGGGAACGAAGAACTAACATTTTCTAACTGTGAAAAAAATTTAGGCATTTATTTAGATGACTCCTTAACTTTTTCGTATCACATCTCAACGATAGTTAGAAAAGCATTTTCAAACTTGAAGCTCGTGTATTCAAATCGGCAACTCCTCAATCAATCCTCCAAAGCAATTATGTGTGAAAGTCTAGTATTATCTCAATTAAATTATGGTGATATTATATATGGCCTGGCGCTATCACAATTCGATAGAAATAGGCTCCAGCGAATTCAGAACTCATGTGTTCGGCTAAATTGCGGTATAAGACGACGCAACTCAGTGTCCCTTCACCTAAAGAAATTGGGCTGGATAAACCAGAATAATAAAAGACTGCTACATGCTGCTGTAACCTATCATAAGATCATGCTAACGAAAATACCATCCTACCTTTATGAGAAAATTAAGAGAAGATCCGAAGCACACAACATCAATGTTCGTTTTAAAGAAACCATTACTATTCCTACTCACAGAACATCGTTTTTTCGACCAAGCTTCTCATATCAGATTGCCAAAATTTACAATATGCTGCCTAGAAACGTAAAAACACTACCCGTTTCTAAATTCAAAAAAAAATTAGAGAGATTATATTCAGTGGATCATTCGAACATCTTAAATTTTAATTTGAGTAACATGTTAGATTCATAACAACATACCTATCCGTTGTTAATACTATTATCACACACCTGGCATAATATATACTTTTTTTTTAGGCCGCGTGGAAGAGCGCACTTAATCGCTATTTTCTCCTGAATCTAGTGGTTAAGCGCGAACGTCTCCTTTTGCTCGTTGGTAGTACTATACTTTTATTTTCTTTTTCTTTTCTCGTTATCCTGTATTATTATGAGCAATAAAGTCATTATTATTATTATTATTAAATAGAGAATGAGTCGGTATTAAAGATTTAAAATATTACTCAATACAAACGTACCTTCCCTGCAACTTTTGTTTGTAGATATGACTATATCAATAATAAAATAAAAACACGAAATCAGACCTAAAACTGAACAGTTAATTGAACGCTTGTACTTTGCACAAATATGAACCATACCTATTACTCCAAAAATAAAAATATTAGGAATCACTAGGATTCACAATATACTAAGGCAACAATCAAAGAAAAAGCAAAATTTTACAAAACACACACTTAAAATAACTAAAACAGCTAACCACCTAAGAATCAAAGGGCTTATACGTCAGCTGATTTGTTTCGTTGCTAAGATGACATTGACATTTTAGAGCGCCATCTATCGAATTCTACTTTTCCCAATATACATTCGTTTTCTGTGGCTGTCATTTCAATTTCTTTAAATAGAAACTTACTGCCACTAAACAAAATTGCAAATAATCTAGAGCCTAGTTGTTTGACAATAAAAAGGTCAAATAAGCTAAAGCGCTTTTGGGGGCCTGAACCCTTTTGTGGAATCAGCTCCAATGTAATATTGAGAGAAATGGGTGGAGCAGAAAAAAGAGTAGAAGTGACTGAAAGGAAACCTTCTTATTGTTGGCTGTCAAATGAAATGTAACTTTTACTTGGTGCTGAATGAAGTGATATGAAATTTATTGAAAAAAATATTTGTATTCAAAAATGATTCTCAGGGGTGGTTTTCGCCGAACTTAAAAAAAAACAGAACTGTAGCTTAAAAGAAAAGGTAGTTAATAAAGTTGAGCGCCACGTGGTTTTTTTACTTTTTATAAAAAGAATAGGTTAACCCCGAAACTATGAATAAAGTTCTGTCCTGTTATTTAAGCATTCACTATATGATAACTTGAAGTGTGTGTCTATAAATTCAGTAGGAAGGAAGTTGAAATAAAATTCCACAAGTTAAGCAATAACAATAAATATGGATTTAATTAGTTTCTAATTGTAAAAATATAAAATTTATGTTAATTCTATTCTAAAAAAAATATATTAACAATGTCAGTAGGTGAAGCCCTTAAGTTTACAAATTATAGGAAATAAGAATTACAGTGGGTGAAGCCCTTTAGATTTACAAATGATGAGAAATAAGAATTTTAAGCTTGAAAGGTTGACCTTGGTGAAAACTTCTTTGAATATAAAGGTATACTTATCTTAGAGGAAGTACTAGTTTGGGAGCCTCCCTGCCTTCTTGGGTATTAGGCCAAAATAATATTCCCTCAGCAGTGGAGGTATGCCTCGAAGTCCATCTGTTCTTATGAAACCATAAAATCGGTGTAAAGGTAGATACCAATTTCAAGATACCTGTTTTAGTTTCTTTTTTAACGATTTCTTTTTTTTTTTGTTAAAAAAAATCTTTGAAGCCAACCGCTAAAATAATACATAATAAATTAAAATCAATATTACAATGATTACATCATCAACTCTCTGTAAAGTTAATTTATCTTTAAGAAAAAGTACATTTTTTTTGTTTTCTTAGAGCTCATGAAATTAGCTAAAGTATTACTAATAAAATAACTTCACCAGTGAATTGTTCAAGAAAGGAAAAAAAAATTATGAAGAATTGTTCAAGAAAGGGAAGGAAATAATTCAGGGAATGTGAAGGTAACACGAAGTCACATGTCCTAAAATGTTGAATAAATTCCACATAGATTTTATACAAAATCCGTTATTAAACACTAAAACTATTAGAATGGAAATATAGAATCTTACCTGTAGGAATATCCTAAGTGAAAAAATAATCTGGATCTTGAAAATTTTGTTTGATATTAGCAGATATATCCCATAGCGGTTGAAATGCTCACGTCTGTTTTAATAGACAACTTAGATCGGAAAGAAAGATGGCTGTTTTCGATTCACAGTAACCACCTCCACTTAGAACGAGTTTTGCGAATTCGACACCAAGTCCCTGGTTATACGATACGGCAAAGCAACCGGAAGAATAACAAAGGCGACTGTGAAACTTCACGTTTCATGACCATTGGAAAGATCTAGTAGGGTTTAAACAATCTGGGTACTACAACCTGTTGAGATCAAATGGATGCATAAGTCAAAGTAAAACTTTAACAGGAATCCTAACGGGACATTGTCGCCTGAATGGGCACCTGAAAAAGCTGAAAATAGTGGAGGAAGAAGAATGTAGATTTTGTGGTATGGTTGAAGAAGCCTCCATCCACAGAATCCTAGGGCACAGCACCTTGGAGATTACTGGATAGAAAAGGTAAATTCGGCTAAGTTGAAGCCTGCAGATATCCTAAAATACCTCCAGGAAATAGACTGAAAGATCTACTGGTCTCTGAAGCTTTCCCCAGTAACTAAGTAGAAGTAAGGATGCACAATAGATCTTTTTGGTCTCAGTGAATATTACCCCAAAAATACGTACATACAAGCTAAAGCCGAGTCAACCCATATCTGTATGTGTTATATGTCAGTCTATATTTGTTCCTATATATAAAAGCTGAACCTGGTATAATTGCAAGCAAATTCTGTATTTTTCCGAATTCCCAACGACCCCTGTTTAAACAATAAAAGCTCGTTGTAACACCATGAGTTCAGTTCAGTACATATCATAAAGTCTAGTTTTAAATTTAACATTCACTACGTACTCGGTAAACTATACGGTTGTTGATGGGTTCATAAACATCTCGAAAATTTGAATCTGGCTCTACGAATAATTTGATTCAGAACGGTTATTTGCGAGCGGCACATTAAAATGAAATCTTTCTGAGTTACGGGTAGCCACATGCGATAATTTCGAAATCTGGTAATAAAATGGGAGATATAGAGAGCACTCGAGACAGGTAAATGATGTTCCAGGGGCGTTACTTCTAGATTTATAGTTTATATCTAGGAGCATCTCTTTCTGCGTGTTTTTGAGGATATTACGTGGATTTTTTAAGCGATAATTTTCAACGAAATGGTTTCCTTACATGGTCTGATATATTTGAATTTTTTCTTCATAAACTTAATAGAGCCATATGTGCACTTTTTTATTTTATGTATTTCCTATAAACTTTCACTTTTATACCGGGTGTCTCAAGTTATCGTATACAGGCAATATCTCGCTTATTTGACAAGATAATTATATCTAGTATATGAAGTATTAAGAACGGTAAGGGTTGTTTACCGGTCGACAGCAATGTTTGGAGGCTATTTCAGTTAAAATTGATACTTCATGAAATATTGATGCTTTTGTTATTAATTGAAAAAAATACCAAGTATGTGCTATCGTTGTATTCCAAATAGAGCGACACGCAATTTTCAATGACAATATACAGGTGCCATTTGAAAATAAAAAATGAGGGGTAGCAACCACAAAGCTGTCAAACGTAAAACATTTTCTTATAAGTCATTAGGAGGGTACTTTAATGCCATTCAATGCAGTATTTTCATTTATTAATTATCTTGTCAAATAAGCGAGATATTGCCTGTATACGATAACTTGGGACACCCGGTATATGCAAAATATAAAAGACAACCCTTGTATGCATGGATTTCTTCAAATATTGATCTCTATTTTGTATGTATATCTATAAATTATTTCTTAAAAAAATAACGTCAATATTGATATAGGTAAGCACTATTGAAATGAAGTTTAATACATATCAGTAAAATATGTTGTGAATATCCAAACAATCGCCATAATCAAAATCAGTCGGTATAGCCCAACGAAATTGATAAATCGAACTAGTGGCATAGCGAACAACGCAGTGGAATTAGGCATCCAGCATAATAATGAGGTTTGTACGGATGTACCATTGTAATTTAGTCTCAATCATTTTTGGCAGGGTTGTCCGCATTAGCGCATTAGCCTAGAAATTATGAGTCTAATTACACAGTGAGTTATGCCATTCATTACACACAGTTGGCTATAAATAATAAACGCATTACCACCGACTCTCACATTCTTCATTATCAAAAACTATATATTTCTATTACTATTGACTGATTTCACGATAACCACGTGTACGGTTAGAGTGCTTTTAATTTGGAATGATTTCGATAGGGGCAGATCTCGATCGACGAAACCTACTTCTATTGCCAATTAATTATTATCAATACAATTCTAATTAGGGTTTTATTGAAGCTTCAGAAATTACACCGAATCGCGAGAATATTTACGGATAGAATGTAAAAATAATTGCCTCAACAATAATAATAACGAATTCAAATTTAAATTAATATCAACTATAGCATTTTTACGATAAAAAGACGATGATGTCATTTTTAGTAACTTTCCTGCTTATCAAAATAAATATTAATTTACCAACCGTAAATACAATTTATAATAATAATAATAATAAAGGTCTTTATTAACAAGTTTTTATAGTTACAAAAGAAACAAAAAAAACAATAAAATTAACAGCCAGGGCAATTTACAGCTAGCGGGTTGGCAAAACTTCAAGACGTTGTCAGATCAAATATGGCATTGGATGGAAGTATCCCCTGCTTGTGTGTCTTTCTTGATTTGTCGAAGGCTTTTGACACGGTAAGCCACGAAAAACTTTTGACAAATCTTCATCAAATTGGAATACGGGGTAAACCACATAAATTAATGGAGAGTTACCTAAGTCACCGTAGTCAGATTGTAAAAATAAATAATACACGAAGCAACACATTACCTATATGTTGTGGTGTCCCCCAAGGGAGTGTCCTAGGTCCTAGATGCAAGTTGGGCAAAACTCAAGGAAAAAGTAGAAAGAGATTTACCGAAAATCCAAAATTGGCTTAACCATAAACTGTTGACACTTAACACTGATAAAACATTTTACATTGCATTTTCTTGCAATACAGCCACTGCTCCTTCTTTCAATGCACTAACCGTACGCACTGAACACCAGGAATACACAATAAAAAATACAAATAATATCAAATATCTTGGAGTATATTTGGACAGCCACCTTAAATGGGACATACATATTAAATATATTTGTAAAAAGCTTAGATATATCATAACAAAGTTCAAATACTTGAGCAAAATACTCAATTTAGCTCAAATAAAAATTCTTTATTATGCTCTAGTGGAAAGTCATTTACGTTATTGCATTACTGTCTGGGGCGGTGCGCTTAAAACTCATATTCACCCCATAGAGGTTATTCAAAAAAGGTTCCTCAAAATAATAATTAAACGAAATTGGAGATATCCCAGTGATGCCCTATATTCTGAAGCACAGATATTGGATATCCGTCAACTATTTTTTGTTAAAATTAATTGCCTTTACCACAAAAGTAAAACTTTGTCTGCTTCACAACATAATTATGACACTCGTCGAAAAGAAAAAGAATACCACCCTATACCTTTAAAACAGAAATCAATAGGTCAAAGATCATACACATATTTAGGACCAAAACTGTACAACTCATTACCAGATGAAATAAAAACAGTTAAAACTCATATATTTAAAAAATATTTAGGTCAATACATGCTTCTGCTGGATAGACAGGCCATTTCTGGACAAATTGAGCATACCTAGCTTCAGTTTTACTTTTATTTTATTTAATCTAGAAATTTTATGTTTTATATGCTTATTTTTAATCTGAAAACTTTGCTTTTACATTTAATAATTTTAATATTGTAATAGATAATTTGTATTAATGTAGGTAAGGTGTATTATGTGTTTTATTTTATTGTGTGAGCTATTGCTATTTATTATGTTCTTTTTTATATATTATTGATATACGCTTAGTTGTAAGAATATGTCCAACGTCGTAACAAGCTTTTGCTTTTCGACCTCTCTATCATTTATTTATTTTAATTGTGTATTTGAAATTATTGTTAAATGTGATTTTTATTTGAATTAATTAATTGTTTCTTTAAGAGAAAAAATAGTATAATATGCAATGAGCACAAAATGATGCCCATTTTGGGCAAGTGCTGCAATTCATACGAGTGTAAAATGGTCATTTTGTTGCGAATTGCATACTATACTTTTTCTATAACAACATATCGTTCACGTTTAATACATGCATACATTGAAAAAACTTTGCAAGAAATAAACTGATGATACTTCACTACTCCGAATTCGCCGCCGTGAAATTCCCCAGTTTGTTTTGACGTTTATTGACATTCGATCATCGTCTAATATTTTAATAGTTTTTTTGGTGCTTTTAAATTCATTGTTTCCATTTTAACTTCCATAACGCAGTTTCACGATGACAGCATAAATAATATTGACATAATAATTGGAACTATTATTAATAGAACAAGGGAAGACAATTTTGAGGAGTCAAAAAATGTTGAAAACCGTTCAGTCAAGCCGGAGTAATTTATGTTTAAAGGAAAATGCTCAAAATTTACACATTTCTTAGGATATCTCGTAATACGAAAAAGATATCGACATGCGGTCTTCGCTATTCTGTTGCTAATTTGGTCTACTTTCATATTCCTTAATTAAAACTGCATGTTTCCATTCAAAATTTTTCAATACAGACTACCATAGATACGTTTTAGCTGATTTTTTTTCATATTGTTTTATCATCTGAGAGTATGTATTTCAAATTTCATTTTAAAATTTCTATTATTATGGACTCTACGACTTAGAGCGTGTATTTGCGATTGTTGCACATACTTATTTTAGGGCTCACAGACCGATGGCAGCACTTGTGGCATACAACATCTTATTTCCTACAAAAACAAAATTCTTCTCCAGTCTGGTGTATGCTGGAATCATCTAGCTCGCACTGATGATGTCGAAAATACCACGAAACCATTGAGTGTTCTAATTCCAAACTAAATGAGATAAATGTTATTCAATGCTTGTCGCATATAGCCTATTTTTTGTCTTTTAATGTTTTCTTAATTGTAAAATAAATGTTTAGGAAATCTTCCAAGAAGGAGCAGAACATTACATAAGATTAGATGATATTTTGTTTAATGTAGTAGCCTGAGTGTATAATAACATCAGAGAAAATAATTTAAATGAATCAAAACTGCGTTTTCTAATTTCTTTGATTTTCCCCAACAAATTTCTCGCATTTAATACTAAACACAAACGAAATCTATACGGTTTCCCGTTTGTGGACAAAGTTTAATAGCTTTGTTATCAAAATTTGAATAGACTTGAAGTTCTTAAGCGACTCAAAGACTTTTGTCTCCTGGAGCGAAAATATCAATGCATATTCTCGTTGATAGCGAATCCGCTCAGGTCAACATTTCAATTTTAATTTAAATTCTCGCGGCTGCAGTTAGCGGCTGCCGTTAGACAAGTAAAACCATCAAACTTGTTAATTACCTGTTTGGTAAAATTCCCCTGTGTATTTTCTCTGGTATAATTTCCAGAAATTGTCGGTATCAGACATGACTAACACTCGTAGAGCTTGCTATCTCTAATTTCCTCTTTCGCCAAAGGGCCCTACCACATACAATGAAACTAACTCATTATATACTTCAGCAATGCTGACTCCTCCATTGCAAAAGCGTCAAATTTATTTTGTTTAGTTTTGAAATCTGCTTATTTTTAGTTTTTTTTAAACGATTCAGTTTGTGCACATGTTTCGATGTTTTGTTATTTTTATGCTACAGAGACTGAATTTGTACAAGATCATAACTACTATTAAACTATCAGTCCCTTTCTCCATTATTCCATTATGCTTCTACAATCTTTTGATCACGTCACTAGTATGGAATAGCAAGTAATGAACTTTCAATAATAGTTATTCATGATACAAGTGCGTGAAGTTATACTTTTGCGCACGAGTTGCGAAAATGCAAGGCACGATCGTAGCGAGTGCCTATTTCGCAACGAGTGTGCAAAAGTACTTCACTCACAAGTGTCCTACAAAACTTTATCTGCGACCACATGAAGAAAAAATGAAAAAATGTGCTCTGAAGGGGTTAAAAAACATAAAAATGGATTTTCTATAAACAAATATATACACAAAACGAATTCTAAATTCAGGTGGTGTGCAATCCGAAAAAATGCATTCTTCTCGAGGCTCTTCCATTTAAAATAAGTGTAATTGAAATTTTAAATATAACAGAGATTATTTTTTTCACTTGTCAAAATCTGACATTTTGGTGGTTTTAACCAATAGCAATACATTATTCTAGCCAATCATTCGGTATTATATACTGATTATTCTGCTTCCTCATCGATAAAACCTTGTTTACATCAAAACGTCAAAATTTTACTTTGAATTTGTCATTATTGACAACTAAAAGTGCTTCGAAGTTTATTGAAAAATGAAAACAAACCGATTGAGTGAGTGCCATCACCCAAGAGAATATTAAACATTCAGGTAATACAAAATTTTAAATTTATGAAAAAAATAATCTTCCCAAATACAACTCGCTCTTCAAATTTTATCACATAATTTTTTATTTTCATCACTCAAACTTGTTTATTTGGCAAGAATATGAAAACAAACCGATTGATAAAATCACGAGTCCGTTAGGACGAGGGATTTTATCTATCGGCTTGTTTTCATATTCTTGCCAAATAAACAAGTTTTCGTGGAAAAGAAAAAATTATCGATAAAATTTGAAGCACTCGTGGTATTACCTTTGATAATTTTTAACTAGGTCTGGCACTTCTGTCAAATTTACTGACAGCACAAAAGTTTATACAACAAACGACTAAATTCAAGGCAACTCGATCATTACGTAGCTAAAAAAGAGTGTTAAAATGAAAACCCCATATAAAAAGCATTGGTCATTAACGCACGCTTTTAGGTGTTATAATGAAAGTCCCATATAAAAAGCGTTGATCATTTACGCACGCTTTTCAACGTAGGTGTGTATAATGTATGATTTCACACATATTTTTTGTTTCGTAAATAATGACTAATTTTAAAGGTGGTCGTAGATAAATAAATATATTCGAGTTAAGATATAATTAGATTAATCAATATTGTGAAGACATCTGTAACACGCCATTAAAAAGATGAATTCCAACCAGTCTTACGATTGATTACTTTGGAAGTAAAGCAAAGAAATTCCCGAAATAATGACCGACATCATGTTGTCCTATAAATCAGTCAGTATTCCCAAATTAAAAACCTCCAGACATTGATATATTCTATAAAGCGAGAGGCAGTCTATTTCTGTGAGCTTTATAACTCTTCAGGATATATCTGCGACGTATAAATGTCCTACCATAGATCACTAGATGGGACGCCGCATCACAGGCCAATATGTCGACGAATGTCCACACATGAGAGCAGGTGACGTCTTTGATGATATGCTAATCCTGAAATAGAATATATTGGATTACATTAGCGGAGCTATAGGTAGGGATTGGAAACAATATTAACATTTTTTTCTGCTATTTTTTTGTGAAAAACATCACTAATAAACATTTGGTTATGGTGGAAGAGTTTAACAACCATTTCTCACTACGTTGATCGTAATTATTTTAATAGTAAGAAAAATTAGTCCAGCTTTAAAGGTTAGTTAATCCAGTACTCAACCTATCTTTTCATCAAAAATGAACGGGCTGCAGACATAATCGTGGCTGTAGTGCTTATAATTTTGTTTATTGTATGGCAATAGAATATTTGTTCAAGAAGGGGAAGGGACAATACTGAAATTTTTCCAAAATATTGACGAAAGTAAGAATATAAAACAAGTAGATAATATAAAATTATATTTTTGTTTCTTTGTTACATATTATATTGATACGCCACTGTGTGATCTCTCCGTGGGTGACAGCTACCAGTGATATATATCTCCATATTCATAAGCCACTTGACGGATTTATTCTAGTTGTTTTGGCGGGACATGCAACAGCATGAAAACATTGGAATTAGATCTGTACAAGATCGCCATGTTGTTTACTTAAATCTATTACATTACAACTGTGTTGTTGTCTCTTTTAGTACGTTAGTATTTTATTCTTTCAAAGACAGACGTGTTTTGTACCCAATTAATTTACCAGCATATCTTTTAAAAATATACTAAGTATATAATTAAGTTCGGTATCTGTTATAGCGGCGTTCAGTATTTGTAAATGACATCCTAAAAATACAGATAAGAAAATTGTTACCTACCACCTGGGTACTGGGAAGTTGTCACTAGTCACTAGCACTTCGATAGTACATCTCCTCTCTCCTCTATTGTCAATTTATGTGACCATTTGAGTAGATTTGAAAATAAAAATAACAATTATCGTACTTCAAGAGAAAAAATTAAAAACCTGTACCGTTTATTAGAACAAGTAATTCAATTGAAATCTTTTAAAGCGACTCTCCTTCTTTAGGTTTGTGGTGAGTGGGTCTGTAAGTTCCTCTATCACGACTCCTAAGAGTCCATATGACTATTCTCCCTGTTTACATAAATTTAATAAAAAATAATAAAAAAAATGTATTTAACCCTTGTTTGATCCCGGCCAACTTAAAATTCCGGAGTTAAACTTGAAATTGGGAAACGTTTACAAAACAAAATTTGTAAATAATCCCCGCATCTTCAAATTGGGGGCCGTGTATATTCAAATGATATATTTCCTTGTTATCTAACCCTTTTTTGACGATGGAGACGGAGGCCGAGGGTAGTAGTCCTCTTACCCCGACATCCATACGCCGAAATTATCATAACTTTTCTGTGAAACCAATTACGATAGCAAACATAAAGTTGTAATTTATGGGTTAGTATACGATGTTAATACGTACAATAATCAGCGGCTCGCGATTAAAGGAATCGCATTACTTACATAAATTATTATTTACGTACTGTAAATAATCTCACCAGTGATTCCAAAAAGATATTTACAAAATTGGATTCTGATTCATTATCCGTTTTCTTGAAAAATACATGTTTGTATATTGGGGTGACCTATGATAGTCCTTTGCCTTATATATCCTTCATTAATTTTGAACTTGGCACATTTTATTATGACGTGAGTTTCCGTTCGAAAGATACTTGTCTATCGGACTGAAACCTACTATTGGCATCGCAATAAGTTTTGCCAAACAAACATGAAATACCTGGACAGCAGGAAGATCTTTAAACTTTAGACTGTCATAATTTACCAGGATTGGTTCATTCAAAGACTTGTCTAACACACACACACAACCTTGATGAGCCTGTCCCACCCAGGATATTCATCTCTAAGCGAGGTACATCTCCGGGGAGGACTTCCACCACTTCCCCCCATCTTTTCCGATGGGTCTCATCATCGTAGTTCGCGTTTCGGCGTACAGCTCGTCCCTTGCTAAAAGGGCCAACAGCTGAGGGCGAATCGTCTTCTCTTTCCGTCTTTCTGTCCGTGTAGCCTCGGTGGTTTTTCTTCGGCGGTCTTCCGTTGTGTGTGTCTTCTGTTGTGTGTGTTTGCGCTGCCTCTACAAAGTGCGTCCTCAGCCGGCAATTTCGGCGGAAAACACCCTCATAGAGTGTGTCTCCTTTTTTTCCGATCTCTTATAAGCGACTTTAAGCCATTAGCTGAGCTAATAGTTTTGTCACCTGTTCGAGGATCTGTTGTTTCGTTGTTGTCGTCTTTGTTTTCTTGTTAGCTGCGGCTTGGGCGTAGCTGACTCCTGTCTTCTTCACTGCTGTTGCTGTTGTCCTTGTCTTCTGGTTGTTTGGGGCTTTTGGGCATCCTTTGTAGTTTGCGCAGGTGGCCGGCTTGGTCTTCGGTCGTGGACAGTCGTTGGATCGGTGTGGTCCTCCGCACTTCACGCATTTCGTGTTTACGTTACACGTCGTCTGTCTGTGGTGGAAACCTTGGCAGTTGTAGCACTGCGTCGGCCCTTTTACTCTTCTTTGATGTTCCCACCTGATCCTCACGTTCTGAATGTGTTGGATTTTCCGGATTTTTTCTTTTTCTTCAGGCTCCAGCTCCACCAGGTAGATGGGTGGTGGATGCTCCGCAGAATGACGCGTGGTGGTCGTGCGTCGTCGTCTTCTTGTTTTCGCGGATGGCCTCGTCCATCGCTTCCTCGTTGGCTATCCTCCGGGCGGCGGCTTCTTTTTTCTGTATCTCCCTGATGGATATCACTTCCGTGAAATATATCTCCTCTTCTTCACTGCCTTCGTCTTTTCTTGAAGATTCTGTCCTCTGCGTCTTTCTGCGGACGCTTTCTGAGCGGCTTCGGCTTCTCTTCTCCTCTTGCATCGCCTTTGCCATGTTCTCCATGGTTTTTCTTAGGCCTGTCATCTCCTCTTCCATGCGCTGGATGGTTTTCTTTATCTCTTCTGCGGCTTTTTTCGCTTCTGCTGCTTCTTTATTGGCTTGGTCCCTTTCGTCTAGGAGTATCTTCCTTAGTTCCACGTCCTTCAGCATTTTCGTGACTTCTTCCGCTTTCTTTGTGCACCACCATATCTGCGTTCTTCGTGGATCTTGTTGCCACGTTGTCCTCGCTGTCTGAATCCGATGTTGTTTCCATTAACCTCCTTGTCCTGTTGCTAGCTTGGCTGCGCATGGCTGTCGTTCTTCTTTTTGGGTGGCATCTTAATAGTTCCTATCCTCCACAGGTCCTGAAACATACAAAACATCTATCAAATCCGGACTTAAGAAATCAAAATATTTTTCAAGACTTTTATAAAATAGCGTTTAAAACGCTGTTTTCGTCTTCTGATAAGCTTTCGCCGGTTCGGTTGGTAGAAATCAACCTCCGTCCGATCGCTTTCTCAAAATCCGCTTCGCTTGGTTCTGAGTATTCAAGACACGTCCTTCCTACTCGGCTGCTCGCTGTCCTCTTGTTGTCTAACAGGCCACTGTCATCTGAATCATCATAATGTTGAAACTTAGACTGCCATCGACTTGCCATCTTTGTCTGGAAGATGATGAAACAGCAGAGCATATAATTTGTGCCTGCCCCGCCACGGCTCGAATCATGTATCTGATGGCAGGGTCTCTCTCTCTCTCTCTCGCCCTCGGACCTGAAATATCATTCACCAAATAAACGAATCGGCTTTGCTAAGAAGCTGAATTTCTTGGTGCAATCTGAATACGTGTGAGCCACAATAGACTTTTGCGAGTCGCAGAGGAGGGCTTTATAGATCCACTCACCACACAGCTAACCTAACCTACTCTACTGGTTTTTCCCAGTGTTTGGTACCTAGCCCACTTCTATTCCAGTTCCTTCTATTGCTTTTGAACCGTCTGTGTACCATTAAGAAATACATACATTCATAATATTTACTTTTAAATATCATCAGATAAAAGGAATGGTGACATCTTAAAAAAATATTCCAATCGTCTTACTCAATGGAGAAATGTTGACTCTGTTTCACATAAGAAGAGCCCACTAGAACTTGCAGTTTAAGTTGCATGTTCAGATATTGTTATGTGCAGCTTCTTCGCGCATACGACTGCAACTTATAGACTTCTAGTGGGTTCTTCCTTATGTGAAACGGAGTCTAATAGGAACTACTAGTCTCTCTTCAGGAACCAAGAGGTCTCACTTAATGTCTTAGGTTTCCGCTTAGATTAGGAAAGCTTCCTTGTCTAAGGGTTTCCGTCCTTACCTCAGTATACGCACACAAAGAAAACGGGTTGCCTACTTGCTGGTAATAAGCGCCAATAATTAAGTCCAAACTCATATCCGCCCGCTCACATACAAAGCAGGTCGGTACTTGTTGGCAAAGCAGATCGGCGTCGATCCAAGTGGTTGACCAGTGGCGACGATAATGATTCCTGGTCCCCCTACAAATTTGGAGAGAATATTCATACATATGACAACGAAACTGGAGAAAAATCGAGCAATCATCTATATTTGCTATTATTGTAATTACTAAATATATTTACTTATAGTAACGCCAATGCCTAGCAAGCATTCTGTTTTAATTGATAAAATGACATTGATATAAATTAAAGGGACCGTGACTGGAATGAGGTTGTATCTTAAATCAGACCGTATATCATAGTTTTAATGTGAGTTTTGAACGTTGCAGATCTGGGGCCAGAAACACGCCGGTCCTCTGTTTGTCTATAAATCCTTCGAAACGTATTCGCACCCCTTACGCTAACGACCTACCCCTTTCACTCTTATATTTTATAGTGTCCTCGCATATTTTCCTTTCAGGATTCTCGTTAGGGAAATAACCGATATACGAAATACATTCAGGTGAGCTATCAAACTTTTACATGCAGTTTATATGTGCAGAGATTTTTCTTATTTGCAATAAACTAGCAGATTGATAATAAAATCACCATCTAGAATACATCCCGATATAAATAACGTAGATTGAAGACGAAAGTAGTGGGATAAGACAAGATGTTTCTTTAAGCATTTGTAGATGTATTGTGTGTGCTCTCCTGTTATTCTAGAGCTCCTCTATCTAGACCTATCAATTATTACTAGACTTTAAATTGCATACCAGTCCTAATAAACCCTCAAGTCTGTAAATTTAATCTATTTTTCCATATAATTTGAACTTTCATGCATCAGATACATAAATATTATTAAATAAATAGTTAATCCTCTTGACACCAAAGGATTATAGACCCGTGTCGACCCGTATACACTCCTTTAAATCAGTGACTTACGCACATTTTAACCAAATATTTGCACTGCATATACACGGGAATTCGCAGGGGGTTGTCAAACAAATTAACTGTTCAGACTAAGATACCGTTCGCTCGTACCCCAAACATGTGTTATTCTTAAATTTATGTTTGACGTTGCTTGTTCTTCGGACAAATAAAAAAATCATTCTTCAATCATATTTTACTTATTTTATTGTTTAGTTGGGATGTAAAGTGGGATAGTTGATTGTGTGCGGAATATAAAGTTACTTCTTTATCGAGCTGCAATTTATAAGATGCATTTATAGCTGGATTGAACAGGGTCCTACTGAGCCATATCTTTGGAGATCAATTTCTGAATATTTCCTATACTTTGATACTACGACCATTAGCACGAAAGGAACATTACTTAGCATAATTGCATCCCAATACTTTTACTTTTCTATCTGAATGCTCACTATTTCATATAGGTTTGGCCTCAGTTAAATTTGCTAGAAGGTAGTGTTGACAATCTTCTAGTAATGATCTATAATAGGACTTGGAAAGTGGGAGACTCAACTGAGATCATAAGGCACGTAGCCATGTGTGAGTTAAATTTGATCAAATCTGAAGTATGATCGTTGCTTCTCTCCTTGTTAAGTTGTTGATAGAGGTATTCCCAGGAATGGATTGAAAGATATGACTGTTGTCCAAGCTTTTACAATATTCACGGTATTTGTTGATTAAGCTAGTGTTTATTATGGTAATTTTATTGTTGATAGCTTCTTGCAGTCTCATATCTAGTTATTTCAATGTTAAATGGTAACCATATGAGTCAAACTGTTTTGTCTTGAGCATGAAGATTTTGCAATGACTTGACAAACGGATGATCTGTGAAATAATTTAAGCAAAGTTTTTTGTCTGGAAGAGAAGATATCATTGTAAGTACGCTTTTTTTTGATTGACCCAAGAAAGGTGGAAAAACGAAGACAATGGTGTGGCGTTTAGGAATTTCGATTTAATCTAGGATTAATTTAAATTTTAATTATTATTTCAAGATTGTAATGCTGTCTATCTTGGTCAAACCAGTCGTAATTTTGAAATTAGGTACAATGAACACTTACGAGCATACAGATTAAAACAACCAGATAAATCACATTATGCAAAACACCTACTTGACACTAAACATTCAGTAACACCTAACACAGAACCAGAAATACTACATGTTTGTGATAAGAAGCAAGAACTGGACTTCCTCGAAGAATTAGAAATTAGAAGACACTTAACAGACCCACAATATGAAGTCCTCAATGAACAGCTGAATCTAGGAAGTTCTCCATTATTAAACTGTCTTCTTAAGTAATAATTGTAAAGATCAGCAGATATAGTTTTCCTGGTTTCCTATATCATTGCACAGTTATACTGATCTTAAATGGGACAAAGATATCCAGAATATCCCCATAGGGCTAATAATATCAAAGCTACTATTTGTAAAATCTTCTTCTTTTTTCTATTCATATATATTAAGTCAATCACTAGATAGGGCACTATTTGGACTAGCCAAATATATATCAAGTATACATCATGTCAAAAGTAACTTCTGTCATTCTGATGATGATATTTATATCGAAACAATTGTCAATTTACTTGCAATTTGCCTATTTTTACAAATATATTGTGGAGTCATTTAAAAACGGTTAGTTTCATTTAAAACCATATATTATTTCAAGAGTCACGAAATAATAGTTGGAAATAAATCAGAATGAAATTGAGTTTCGAATCCCTTTTTGAATGATCCCAATGAGCTAGTCCGTTTCTATGTGTGCGTGGTGGTATAAGTTTCTGCAATATCTTCTGTTTGTCCTCTTAATCGACTGATCAACTTTAGCCGGCACAAATAAACCGTACATTTTAAGATTGATGCATAATTTATCAGCTATAAAATAGTTTATTTATGCACCGCTTGTCAGGTTAATATCTTCTGCATCGGATTCATGGAAATCTTTAAGCGATTTTACATTTCATGAAGAACCGATGGTTCACATATAAAATATTGTTACAATGTACTAAAATCATATCGGAAAACCAAGCTGAATTATGAAGACAAAAATAATGGCTTTGTTTTCAGTAATCTTTATTTGTCATCAATGCTTGATGTATAAGTTATAGAGCAATAAAATAGAGTACAAGTGAGAACACAAAACTCAAGGAAAAAAGGTAGAACGTGTCGCGGGATACACGGTAGGAACTTTAGTTCCTTTCAAGCAAAAATTATGTAATACATCTGACGTTATAGATAAACAATTTGCATATCTCTCGGTGGTCGAGTAGTAAGCAAACCAGACTCTCACGCGGTAGACCCGGGTTCGATTCCCCGTGAAGAACTTTTTTTTATTGTTAATTTAATTTTTAAATAATTATTCTGCTTGATATTAATAACGACAAGGTAGACGTTTGGAATATTTAGCAGAATATTCATTATTATAGATAATGGTACGGTATCCTTCACGAGGGAGTCCGACTGGCAACATCTACTTATAACAGCATCGTATATTTAAAAAGGGAAGCCGTAGCATCATACAAATTGGACATTAAAGAACTGTAGGTTTACCACAAAAAATTAGTGGAAACATAAAAATGAATTGTTAAATTTTTAATTTGAAGTTATATTAAAGTTTATAGAAATTCTTATTTTCTAGATTTTTTCTTAAGTGGGTCGTAGTAAAAATATACTGTTCGACTCGTGTAGATTGTCCATATCCACACTAGTTGCACAAACTACTATTTCTATCAAAATATGCCCTTTTACATTTAATAACAACCTGCCAAATGTCAAATCAATTTATCCATCCATTTTAAAGTTATCGAATTAAAACATCCAAGTTTTCAAAATTTCAACACCCTGTATTTCGAAAAGTAAATGTGCTAGACCCCTTAATCCTCATATCATTCTGTCCAATTTTACGAGAGGAATCTACATGCAAACGTTGTAATTACCCTTAACGTTCGAGATGTTTATACTATTTTTTGCGCGATCGTATTGAAATAAGTTCCGAATAAAATAATTTAAATTTCTTCGAAATGAGCGAAATGTCAAAAGTGACATTTATACTTCTCGATCAGTTTAAAATATATTTTGCATTTTGGTGAAATTGTTTTTATGCTATTTATTACTTTTCGACGTCCTAACGGTAAGTAAATCACTTACCGACGTGTTAAACTTAGAAACCAGTAAACACAACCTACCGTCCTGACAACCGATGCTGTAAATAAACAAAAAAGATCAATCGCGCAAAAAAAATTATGGAAATAATAGTAAAAATTTATCCGAACAAATTCAAGTAGATCACCAGGCACTGCGAATACCAGCTTTGCGTAGAATTTTAATATAGCATCGGTGGTTCAGTGGTAGAATGCTCGCCTTCCACGCGGGCGGCCCGGGTTCGATTCCCGGCCGAAGCATATGAATCGCTGCTTCGTAAACAAGAGAGAGACTCAGGAGAGAGCACACGCACGCAAGCAAGGCACATAACGAAGCAACGTAACATAACGTAAGGTAACGTAGCGGTCAGATCTTTTGCGTCGCGCCCCCCGGTCGCTCAAACATAACGTGACGTAAAGAACAAAAGTTCCAAAAAACGATTTATAATTCTGCCGTGTCACATTTCATTTCGCTTTAGTTAGTGTTCAAGAATAATAAGCAAAGCGAAATGGTATCATATGAATGGTCGGTAGTGTGAGGTCTATGGTATACTAGCCTCACATCTCACATCACATGTCAGTATTTGAGTGGCCTGTACCTACTGCATAAAGATAAACAATACAATCAAGTGTTAGATACTAGAATCTAAACAAACTGTGAAGTAGTAGTCCAGTAACGGTAGTCCAGAACAAGGCCAAACCTTGAAAATAGGTCGGGCCGATGCCATTTTTTTTAATTTGCAGGTATTGATGGCTACATTCACCTCTCAAAATCTCATATATGGAGAAATGCCCGCAAGGCCCGGAAAATGGCCCTCGGAGCCCAAAAACGTTTTTGGCTGATATCTTCCAAAATATGGCACTTAGAGATTTGCGGTTTTGATAGAAATGACGAGCAGTTCAATACCTACAAAAATGGTCCCCATGTTTTTTTTCGCTAACCCAATATTTATTGCAAAAAAGGGGTCGCGAAAATTATCATGCTTGGAAAATAAAAATACGGCATTTTCTCAGCCAATGTGTGAGCCAAGGGGACTGGATATACACGTATCTTGATTTTTTGAACTTCGAGGGTCAATCGTAGATGGCGCCACCAGTTTTCTCCCTCCTCACGTAATTATCCCGGCAATGAAGGTGCCCCCAATAACTATCTGTTTCCTGAAAATTTTTGGAGTTGAGAACGCTGTTTTGTACTCTCGGCCTGATCCTTGGAGCTCTTAGGTCTTCGGCAATGTAGCTAAGAGGTCTGCCAATTTTTGGCTAGTCATTTTCAATAATTCGGCAAAAAAGTTTTTGAAAAATAAGATTTATTTTTGAAAGTATATGAGAATTGGAACATACATGAACAATTAGACATCTATCCATCACCATTCCAACACATTTATCTCAGATGGATGTTGCTGGCTGACATCATCAACCCCCTCTCCATCCATGCCTTCTGTTTCTTCCTCTTGCTCCTCTAGCTCTCTATCTTCACCTCCACCAATTTCTGCCCCTCCCTCTGCTTGATCAGCTTATACAATCACATCTTCATCCTCATCCTTGTAATTAGAACACGGGCCTGAATGACATGAACCACAAATAATCGAGCACTTCAGTCCTGCTCTCTTACATGAACATAGCGTGGTACAGCCCATTTTACACCGACAAGAGATCATTTTCAACAAGTCCGGATGTGCCGGCTCATTCGTCGTCTGTACCGGCAATAATGCACCCCCTATATGCTCCCATCCCCATTCTTCTGGCGGTAGTTCGTTCGCGAGCCAATGCTGCACTTGTAAATACGTGCGATATAGGTGCTGCCTTGCGTAGAATACAAGAAAAATACAGTTATTTGGGGAAAGTTTTCAAACAAATTGTTTTGATATACACACGTGAAAGTACTTGATATATATATTGACGGAAAGGTCAGAATGTCCTCTTCAATATGGTGTAATTTTCACTCTCAAAAATTCAAACCACAAAAAGAAAGTAATCATGAAAAAAAAAACTTGGATTTTCAGGGGGGCAGAGATTCGTACCGTTCACAAGGGGAGAACATAAGCTTTCGAATGAGGTGTATCAGAACCCGATAAAAGGATCCATTATCCCTAAATTCCGGGATTTTCCATAAAATTTCGGAAAACTCCGAAAATCCAGAAAAACCGCCCTGACGAAAACACGTGGTTTATTGGAATGGGCGAGAAAATGTTTATGTAATCCCCCGGAGTGTCTTCGAAATCCTTCAAAGTCCCATTATTTGGAAGGATTCGGTCAAAATACTTTTTATAGACAAAATACAACTAGATTCATAGGGGGGGTCAAAATATCGACCAAAATTTTGCTTTGGCGGGAATTCCCAAAATTCTGGGGGCCCAAAAAAAAACCAGTGACAAGATATTATAGATGCAGATTTCTCCTTTCAAATGAACTTTGAATCATAAAAAAATATGCATTTTCACCCGAGTAATTAGAAAAATTGTCCATCCGCTCAGAAATTTAGGAGC